>JAAIXJ010000656.1:205791-269362 GCA_013403705.1 Heliconius hermathena
TCGATATGCATCATGTAATGCCGGGCTCCGGCGCCCAATCCACCTTAAAGGCCGGCAACGCACCTGTAGCTCCTCTGGTGTTGCACGGGGTCGTGGGCGGCGGTAATCACTTACCATCAGGTGACCCGAACGCTCGTTTGCCTTGTCCTTTTCCATGAAAAAAAAAAAGTTTGATGAGAGTTTCGTTAGGTACTCATTATGGGAACCGGTTTTTTTCGGGTTTGGTCGGGATCAAAAAAAAAATCTTTCAAGCTTTTTCTAAAATGTTTTTATTTTGTTGTTAACTATTAGTCGCGGATTTTAATTCCAAATTTTATGTTATTTAAAATTCTGTAGCTTCGTCTGTGTTTGTATTTAAAAGTTTTTATTTACCTTGCCGTGTTAGTATGTGTGTTAGTTTATGTGGAAAACTTGCAACCTCAATTAGACCCACTTCCCAGTGTCGGCTTGAGTTGGAATTTAGATTACGATTTTAGTTCCGATGACAATGAAATGACGTCATCAATATTATTGTTAACCCAAAAAACCCAGAATGGCGGCAACATAATGGTGGATTACATATTTTTCCAGAACCCATCTAATATGGGTATCACATGAAAGTCTTGATTTGTAAAATTCAATATGCTATAAACATCTCGAAGGCTGGTTTTAAATTTACTTTAACTGAATCTTGCACCTACCAGGGTAATCAGAGAGAACCTAGTGCTAAAACATTCCATTTCCCACTTTCCGCCGAATTCTTGAGGCATTGCGAGCGACTCAGCGTCGAGCTTTGCCTCATTAGAAGAGAGCGAGCAAAAGTAAATAGTAAATAATTCAATCCCCCGAATGGGAATCGAACCCACGACCATCACGTTTACAATCACACGCTTATGCCACTACTGTACGACCGTCTAAATAAAAAAAAAATCTTCGAAAACACTAACTTCATTATAAAACGCTGAAGAATTTGAAGGCTCAAAATAACATAATAGACCCACTTCCGGTCTGTTCATAAAAATGATTTATCTCACGATAAACTTTGCCCATTAGTAGTCGTTTGCGAACACTACGGAAATTTCCGGCGGAATCACTTTAATGAGTTTACTATCAGACTTTGGTGTCTTAATATAAAATGATAGATTCTATTTGTCTTACTGAAATTGTTCTTGTCAATGTTACAATTTTTTTTGTCTACTAGAATTAAAATAAGTTTTTTTTTTTTATATTTTTTCTGGGAACGAGAAAGGACGAGATTTTCTATTTCCAAAGTACACGGAAAAGTTTGGGATGAACGACTAATAATAATATAAAATATTTCGAATAATATGAAATTTTTGGAAGTGAAGAAAGGACTTTTAGTTTAAAAGGATATAAGAACACACAAGATAATGGTTTATTTTACCTCAAATTTCATTTCTCCTCTTTAGTAGACTAGTAAACAAAGCGAGTCGCTTAGTTCCGCCAATTATATCTCAAAAACTGAGTGGAAAGCGAAAGAGAAAGACAGTCTGTCTTTCTGAAATAAATATATTCAAACAATTTTTTTAACTTTTAGATAATAGTATAGATAGATATAGATTATTATCAGGCAGCTTAGAAATAGGTTCCCTTTGGAAACATTTATGTATCTTAAATTAACTAAAGCGGCGTTGAGTTCTGTCACTCAACACGAAATGCCTCCAGAAATCGGCAGAAAGTGGGCAACGGAGTGTCTTAACACTAGGTTCCCTCTGCCTACCCTGCTGTGTGCGGAATACAGCGTGAAGCTATTTTTTTTTAATTAACTAAAAAATTTTGTTGAAGGGTAAGCGTGGAGGCTGAATCTAGTTTCCATTCCGTTGAATAAATCAGTTTCATGTCCACGTTCTGGTAAAAAAAATATAAAGTGCGACAATGAGTTCCACCACTCAAAACGTAAAGTCTCGAAAATTGAGCGGAAAGTGTGATGCGGAGTGTCTTAACATTAAGTTTCCTTAGCTTATCCCAAAAAACAAAGAGATAAGAAAGAGAAACCTTTTAAATAAAAGCAAAACAACTTATAGCAAAACAACTTATATTTAACACTTTTTTAATTCCATTTAAATCATTTCATTTATATTTGATAGAGCCATCGTTTCGTTTATTAAACTATTAAACTTGAGTCTTATTAATGATGGCTGGGCGTTTTTGATCGCGTGACGACGACGTTGAGTTGCAAGATTAATTACTTTTGGTACTCAGTTCGAATTACTCTCATTTATTGGGTCATTTTTTTTCTCAATTTTACACGTTTTTTAGCTATTTTTTAACGTCTTTTTACAAGTAAATCTCGTTTCCTCGTTAAAATTGTTGAAGTTTTTGTTATTAGAATCAGCTTTAAATGTATTTTGAGTTAACTGGCGTTAAAATGATAGTATAATTTGTAATAACAGTACAAAAGTTTAATATTGCGCTTCGAGGTTGTGTAGCTTTTTTGGCCGTTATATTTCAACGAAATCTAAAATGCAATGTTAAGTTCCGCCATTTAACGCACAACTCCTATTCCTGAACTGTAAAGAGATTAAAGTATTCGTATTGACAACTAGAGTACTAGTTGTCAATACGAATACTTTAATCTCACACTACTATATACAGAGATAGAGATCTATAAATATTTAAAGGGTAAAGATAAAAATAAAAAAAGTCGTGGGTTCAAAATCCGCTACTTTAAAATTTTTGTACCAAATGCCAATATAATTTCCATATTTTCTACAATAAATTTCTACTATATATTATAACTACCTAGAATCTCCAATCTCCACTGAAACTATTCACAAGCTTACGGCTAGATCTGTCATAGGAATTAATAAAGTGTCCGACCGTTTGTGATGACTAACTCGTACATTGAATTTATCCAATAGGGATTGGTAGTTGATAAACTAACAAATATGTATGTGTTATGATTAGAGGCCAGTCGTGGTGCAGGGGCACAAATGTGTAAATGCGACAGGTTGTAGGTTCGATTTCCATCTGTGTTACTTAATATTTTCATTGCTTTGCTTTGGTTCACCACTCAACATGCAACACCTTCAAGATTCGGAGGAAAGTGGGGAGTGGAGTGTCTTAACACTAGGCTCTCTCTGCCTACCTAGCTGCACGCGGGACACAGCGTGAAAAAAATAAGATATATAAGAAGAATACATTTTTACAGAACAGTATTTTTTTTAAACTATTAGAACAATCGTTTGATTTCGTTTCGTATAGTAATTATTAATTAATTCAATGGAAAGAACAACGGTAAGTCAGCATGACTTGTGATTTGGTTGTCTCCTTCTTTGCTTTAACGGATCTTTTTACTGAAAAGTAGGTTTACGCTGTATATCGGTTATAGCACGGTATATAAAGCTATGTTTTCTCTTGATTGGTATTAGGATAAAGCATGTGTTTTTCTACCAGGCGAGGAAATGAAAATAATTCATTCCCCGAATGAGAATCGAATCTACAACTGTCGCATTTACACACAGACGAAAGACGAAGAAATAGCCTTATCTTCTAAAAGTCGTTATAGATATTTGTAAATGTGTTTTCAATATTTTAAAATATTGAACAGAATGTGAAAAAGTAGTGCTTTTTTCTCTACCCACTAGCGGTGCTGGAAAAGGCCTAAAGTTTTTTTTTCTTTTGTAAAAGTTAGAAAAGTATATTTTTTATATGAGGACCTCCAAAAGGCTTGTATGTAAAGAAGAACTGATAACATTGTTAATTTTCAAATATCTTCATTTTAATATAGTAAAAGTTGTGTTTCTATTATTTCGTAAAAAACTATTATATTTTAGTTTACAATTTTTTTTGCTTCGAAACACCTATATTTTTTAATCTATGGTTATTATTTTAGTGTACATTATGTTCATTCTTAGTGTTTTCATATTCTTATCCAGATATTATATTTTTATACGAATTTATTTCAGAAGGCCCGTCGTGGTGCAGAGGCACAAGCATGTGACTTTAAACGCGAGGTTGTGGGTTCAATTAAATAAAATTATAATATTTTTATTTCTCGCTTTGGTAATGAAGTAAAGCGCGGCGTTGAGTTACGCCACTCAATACGCAATACCACTATTATTTAGCAGTTAGTAGATAAATTTAATGTTTTAATGGGAAAATAGGAAAGAAGTGTCACAACACTAGATTTCCAGATTCCCTCAGCCTACCCTGCTAAGCGCGGGAACAGCGTGAATTTAAAAATCATAAAGTAATGAATAATTCACGAATTTTCATTAGTAACTTATTAAATTAATGATAACTAATCTTTGTTAATGTCTTATTTACTTACTTATTATACAAAAAACTTAGAAAACATAAAAATAATAAAAAAATCAAAACAAACACACGCAGTCCACATTTACATTTCCAAATTAAATAATTTCACCTTTGCAACAGTCGTAACACACGGCTTATCCAAAAGAGGATTATAGTAAAAATGTAGAGCGGATCTACTAAAAGTACCGTACTACTGTACCTACGTACGTACTCGTAGAGCGTTGATAACCTAGGTTATGTTATATGATGATATAAGAGATAGAGCCTCTTGACGAGGGAAGGTGAGATACGAAAGAAAATGTTTATCATTTCTATTACGTATATAATAAATGAATAATAAAAACGTGATATTCTTATTTTTTTCTGTTATGTGAGAATAAGAAAGTAAATTTGGCGTTATAGTTATTGTAGTAACACGCTGTGTAGAGAAATTGTAGTGTCACGGTATTCCATTCTCCATTTCTCGCTTAGTTTTCGAGATATTGTGTGTGTTTTAGGTGTCGAAACTCTACGTCGTGCTTTGTCTTGTTATTATTATAATGCGAGGAATAGAAAATTATTTATTTCTTAAGAAATAACTAAGCCCACAGCCGTTACGTTTATAGTTAGATGCTTTCGAGATGCTTTCGCATATCGCTTGAATAATATTAAAAAAATATTGACTAATTTATTTTATGAATACTAGATTCATATTTAATAAATTTTTAAAATATTAAATCAGCTTCACGCTGTATCCCGTACACAGCAGAGTAGGCAGAGGGAACCTAGTGAAAAGACACTGCGTTCCCCACTTTCCGCCGAATTTTCGCGGCATTGTATGTTGAGTGCTGGAACACAATGCAGGTGTTTTGCCTTGGTGCCAAAGCGAAGAAGTGAAAATATAAAAAAATAATAATCCATACCCTCGAGAGGGGATCGAATCCAGAACCGTCGCGCTTTAGTTACACCCACGAAACTACACGAAAATATTATAATACCTATGATTTTGAACTTAATATTTCAGTAAACTGTACCTACGAGAAATCACTTAATAGTAAAAAAAGTGTCATTTAGTATTATAACTGTCTAATTAACACTTAAAAACAAATAACTCTTCCTTTTTCTTTTATGAAAGATATGACAGGGCGCAGAGGCACAAGTGTCCAACTATAAAAGTGACAGTTTGTGGGTTCGACGTCGATTTGAGGAAATAAAATATTGAACATCTTCATTTTTACGCTCTGGCAACGAGGCAAAGTGCAACGTTGAGTTTCCACCAGTCAACACGCAACTCCCTTTAGAATTCATCGGCAAAATGAGGAACGGAAATGTTTCAATGGGAACAGAGTGTCTTTACACTAGGTTCCTAGGTACCTTCTACCCACCGGGATACAGCGTACGTGGGATACAACCTGCTAAAAAATCCTAAAACGAGTTAATAGCAGGAAAACATCCAATTTTCGTATAACATTCGTTAGATTTTCACTCGAATGCTTAACGCCGCCGCCCTATATTACGTACTTGACCTAAAAGTCCCTCGAGACAGATTAGACGAAATGCGGGCGCATATCTGTATCATAAAAGGCGTTTAATTTATAGCCATAGGATAAGGAAGGTATTAAATAAAACCGTCGTCTTAATGTAAATGAGATCTTATATAGAGCTCAGTGGATGCAATTTTGTTTGAAAGTGTATAAAAGTGAGTGAAAAATTATTTTATTATCTTATTTTAGTCTTAAGTAAATATATATTTTTTTTGACTAAAGATTTTAAAGTATTTATATTGTTTCACGTAGGCTCTAAATTTGAGACAGGCCCTAATGACCTACAGTCAGAGGCCAGTGGTGGCGCAGAGGCACAAAGAGTGATTGTAAAACTGTCTGGTTCGATCCGAGGATCGAGGAGACGAAATATTTATTTACATTTATATTTCCTTTTCTTCGCTCTGGTGTCGAGACAAAGCGTTGAGTTCTGCCACTCAACACGTAGTGCCTCTAGAATTCGGCAGAAAGTGGGGAACGGAGTGTTTTAATACTGGGTTCCCTCTGCCTACCTAGCTGCTGTATAATAATGACACACACTGGGGTCACAAGTCCCAGATACTACTCTGGCCTTTTACCATGCAACACCATCAGAATCGCACGGTGATTCTATAGAATCGTTATTTGTTCTCTATATAGAGAATTAAATGATGTTTCTCTGCGTTATCCATTTTCTATTTATATGTGGATATAGAAAAACAAAATAACAAATTTTATTTTCAATAATCATGTAAAAGGAATAACTTTCGGTAATTTCAAGAAAAACTTTGCAAATACTTTTTCAAAGCAAAAAGAGATTTCCTTGAAATTCAGTAAACATAATATGCCTATGGATTATAAAAAGAATATTTGACTGATACAAGAAATATAAGACGACTAGGTGGAAACTTTTAGTATAAAAAATCCATTTTTTTTTATTTTTCGCTTTCTATTAATTGGACAGAGCAGAGTAGAGCAAAACTTAGTGTCAAGACATTGCGATCTCATTTTCCGCTCATATTTTGGGATATTGTTTATTGAGTGGTTGAACTCAACGCCGTATAGTGTCTAGACACTCTGATCTCCATTACCCGCTCAAATTTTAAATATCCTTTATGGAGTGGTTGAACTTAACACTGCGTGGTTTGTGATGTTGATTGGACTTAACTTTGACTTACGGAAGCAAAGCAATGAAAATGTATTGAACAGAGTAGAGAAAACACCCACAGCCATCTCGTTTACAGTTAAATATTGTCTTAAGTGAATAATATGATTTTGCCTCTTAACCTTATAAATTATATTTTTTTCATAATATATATATATATATATATATATATATATATATATATATATATATATATATATATATATATATATATATATATATATATATATATATATATATATATATATATATATATATATATATATATATATATATATATATATATATATATATATATATATATATATATATATATATATATATATATATATATATATATATATATATATATATATATATATATATATATATATATATATATATATATATATATATATATATATATATATATATATATATATATATATATATATATATATATATATATATATATATATATATATATATATATATATATATATATATATATATATATATATATATATATATATATATATATATATATATATATATATATATATATATATATATATATATATATATATATATATATATATATATATATATATATATATATATATATATATATATATATATATATATATATATATATATATATATATATATATATATATATATATATATATATATATATATATATATATATATATATATATATATATATATATATATATATATATATATATATATATATATATATATATATATATATATATATATATATATATATATATATATATATATATATATATATATATATATATATATATATATATATATATATATATATATATATATATATATATATATATATATATATATATATATATATATATATATATATATATATATATATATATATATATATATATATATATATATATATATATATATATATATATATATATATATATATATATATATATATATATATATATATATATATATATATATATATATATATATATATATATATATATATATATATATATATATATATATATATATATATATATATATATATATATATATATATATATATATATATATATATATATATATATATATATATATATATATATATATATATATATATATATATATATATATATATATATATATATATATATATATATATATATATATATATATATATATATATATATATATATATATATATATATATATATATATATATATATATATATATATATATATATATATATATATATATATATATATATATATATATATATATATATATATATATATATATATATATATATATATATATATATATATATATATATATATATATATATATATATATATATATATATATATATATATATATATATATATATATATATATATATATATATATATATATATATATATATATATATATATATATATATATATATATATATATATATATATATATATATATATATATATATATATATATATATATATATATATATATATATATATATATATATATATATATATATATATATATATATATATATATATATATATATATATATATATATATATATATATATATATATATATATATATATATATATATATATATATATATATATATATATATATATATATATATATATATATATATATATATATATATATATATATATATATATATATATATATATATATATATATATATATATATATATATATATATATATATATATATATATATATATATATATATATATATATATATATATATATATATATATATATATATATATATATATATATATATATATATATATATATATATATATATATATATATATATATATATATATATATATATATATATATATATATATATATATATATATATATATATATATATATATATATATATATATATATATATATATATATATATATATATATATATATATATATATATATATATATATATATATATATATATATATATATATATATATATATATATATATATATATATATATATATATATATATATATATATATATATATATATATATATATATATATATATATATATATATATATATATATATATATATATATATATATATATATATATATATATATNGATGACGAGGACATTGAGAGAGAGCGTAGGGCGCTGGCGGTAAGAAGCAATATGGTCGCACGCAGGTTTGCCCGTGGTGACGCGGTTGTCAAGATTACCCTATTTCGGGCATTCTGTCAATCGTTTTACTCGGGAGGCCTGTGGGTGAGCTATACGCGTCGAGCCTACAACGCACTACGCGTGCAATATAATAATGCCTTCAGAATGTTGTTGAATCTGCCGCGGTTCTGCAGCGCCTCAGGAATGTTCGCGGACGCGCGGGTGGACGGATTCCACGCTATAATTCGTAAAAAAGCATCGTCCCTGCTGCGACGCATGAGGAGCAGTCACAACAGCATTCTGAAGACAATTACGGCCCGCCTAGATTGTTCTATTCAAAAACATTGGATAGAAACAATAACCGGCCAAATAAAATAATATATAAATAACAATAACTAACATAATTCATAAGAAAAAATTGTTACTAACACACTAACACTATACAGATATGGATTTTAATCTGAAATAAATTATTTTTATTTTTATTTATTTTTATTTTAAAACACTCCGTTCCCGGTTTTCCGCCCGAATTCAAGATACTACGCCGTTCTTTATCTACCAGGAGGGAAAAATAAATATGATTCATGGGGATCCAAATGAAAATGGAACCCACAACTATCAGGATGCCAGATTTAATACATTATCTTCTTTAAAGTGGCCTGCATTTGCTTTTATCCTTCATATGTATGTATTACTAAATATTTCAGTAAATAAATCAGCTTCACGCTGTATCCCAAACATACTAGGGTAGGCAGAGGGAACCTAGTGTTAAAACACTCCGTTCCCTACTTTCTGCTGAATTCTGGAAGCATTGCATGTTGAGTGGCAGAACTCAACGCCGCGCTTTGTCTCGACATCAGGGCGAAGAAAATGGAAACATAAATTTAAGTAAATATTTCATCTCCTCGAGCGGGGATCGAACCCACAACCAGTCGGTTTTACAGTTACACTTTGTGCCCCTGCACCACGACTGGCCTCAATATTTCAGTCATACACTATATTTGTGGGACTTACGCACTTAAACAAAGTAAGTCTCTCTAGCAGTAGGTTTGTTGTTCACATACTGTACTAACTACAAGATACTGTTACATACACATATAAAAATATATAGATAGCTTATAATGGATATATAACTATACTAAATCAAATAAAATTAAATCAGCTTCACGTTGTATCCCATACACGACACGGCAGAGGGAACCTAGTATTAAGACGTGTTACGTACGTATAATGTTACGTAATATACATATAGTATATTTATGTACTATATAATAGTGAAGCGAGTGGTGACGCAGGGACACCAAGTGTGACTATAAAATCGACTGGTTGTGGATTCGATCCCCACTTGATAATTTTTTCGCTCTGGTGTTGAGACAAAGCGTTCCGGCACCCAACACGCATTGTCTCGAATTGTGCAGAAAGTGGGGATCAGAGTGTCTTAACTTGAGGTTTCGTCTTATCCTGCTATATGCGGGATACAGCGTGAAGTTAAAAAAATCCTTGATATTAGACCCAAAACCACATATTTCATATAAATACGTATATAAAGTTCTATAAAGAGAATAATATTGGACGAATTCTCTTATCTCAGTTCGACCCTAAGCTGAGAACCAATATAGTAGAGTTATCAGTCTAAACGCGGTAATTAAAAAACTTTTTACTATATTAAAAAAGTTTTTGACGCTTGCGATGAAAAAAAATATATTTAAATATTACGTTTCATATTACAACATGCTTAGGATTATAAATTATATTAAAAATAGGTTTTGAACCCACACTTATTAGCTCGCTAAAAGTTATATATAAAAAATGAATAATATTAGTTTAATTAATCTTCTGCAAATAGCTCTACTATTTTAAGGTGGAGTGACGTACGTGATTTTTGAAGGTGATCACGTCGTATCGACCTGGAAACACTGCTCCAGGTTGGCCATTCCACATTCCATAGCATGGGGCAAAGTTCCTATAAAACATTCTGATGGCTTTCGTTCTCCTCCATATGTCCATTATTAAAGAAATAGCGTCTTAAATTTCCTAACAAATGCCATTCGCAGACATTCTTAACATGGAATCAATACAAATTACTTGGAAATACTTGGAATTATTTGGAATCACTGAGAATCACTTGGATCACTTGGAAGTGGTATTGGAATTCATCATGGCCGTTGTATACAGGCAGATATTGTCCTACACCACGATGACTTCAGTCTTCAGACTTCACAAAAGCTCGATTTGATGCTTACGGATTTGATCCCACTCGGTTAAATAAATTATTTAATCTTTTCACTTCCGCGCCGTGGTAACTAGACACAGCGCGGCGTTATGTTCCGCGACTCTATATGCAATGTCTTGCAAAATACATAACCCCTCGAAAAAACCGTCGGAAAGCGGGCAACAGAGTGTCTTAACACTCGGTTCCCTCCATCTTATCTGCTGTATGTGGGATTCAGCGTGAAACTGAAGTTTCTAAGTAATAATTTTATTAAATAGGCATAAATTATTTCATTTTACCTCCCCGTTACGTGATACTACTAAACTGCATTATATTATAGTAGTAGTTTATTTTAATTAAGAATTTTACCGCAAAAGTATTTCTCTATAGCTCTTTCAGGTCATAATGTGACATACTTTTACTACTCTATAGGTAGAAGAAAATATCTTTACCCTACCGTAGTGTTGTAGGCATGTTGGTGTAGGTATTAACGACAAGTTTCTTTTTGTTTAGAAAACGTATAAAAATTTTGAACGTAGCGGGATTTAAACCCGCGCCTCCTGGAAATCGACCAGGTCCTGGTCAAATTTTTATACGTTTTCCAAATAAGTATTTTTCTTTCCTAAGTGTGGATTTAAAAATGTTTAAAAAAAGTTTTTTTTTGGTTTTCAAGAGGCGTGGGTTCGAGTTCCGGTACGTTATTTTTTTTATACGCTTCTATTTATTTGTTTATTTTTAGTGTATGATTAACAATTTAAAAAATGTCATGTGAACATTTGTATTTGAGGAAAGGGTGTTGCGTTCCGCTCAACATGCAACAACAACAACAACACCTTCAGAATTAGACCGAAAATTGGGAACGGAGGGTCGAGGTTAAGCACGGCGTTGAGTTCTGTCACTCAACACGCAATGCCTCCAGAATTCGGTAGAAAGTGGTGAACGGAGTGTCTTAACACTAGGTTCCCTCTGCCTACCCTGCTGTGTCCCGGATACAGCGTGAAGCTGTTTTTTTTAAAGCATTTTTATATTGCATATTTTAATAATAATAAAATAATTTCTATGACTTATTTTCTTTTTATGATCAAAGCTATTACAACACATTACTGAAATCATTTTCAGTAAAATAACGTTTCAATTGACTAGTATTGATATTATTATAATCATTTGTACAAGTATTTTCTAAAATCAATAATTTCCAATAATGTACAAAGTAAAATCTTAACAAAACGAAAACGTCCGAGCCAACAAATTTGCGTACGCTGGGTGGCGGTGTAGTCGTGCAAGGTGCCAATATGTAAACACTATTAAAAAGCTCAGTTTAGCCCTTGCGGACTGTACATTGTATTTCATATTAGTAAAGGGGCACAAAGTGTAAAACCGACTGGTTGTGGGTTCGATCCCCACTCGAGGAGGTAAAATATTTACTTAAATTTATATTTCCATTTCTTCGCTCTGGTGTCGAGGCAAAGCGCGGCGTTGAGTTCTGCCACTTAACACGTAATACCTCGAGAATTCGGCAGAAAGTGCTGAACGGAGTATCTTAACACTAGGTTCCCTCTGCCTACCTTGCGTGTGCGGGATACAGCGTAAAGCTGATATAAATAATTTATGTTAAAATTAAGTGGTGAGGCACTTTAAAGCTAACGCAAAGGGAACAACAATAGGAAACGTAATAAAAACAAACGTACAACTCTTTTACAGCATTCTTATAAGGTCAGTTAAATTTTGTAGAATTAATTAAGTTTAGTATAAATTAGATTGCGAAATCAGAATTAACTCATCACTCTAGATTTGACAAAGATTTATAATAAAATTATTAAGATCAATTACATTTATTATCACGATACCTCGAGCGGCGGAAAATGGGGAACGGAGTGTCTTAGCACTAGGTTCCTTTTGCCTACCCTATTATATGCAAAATACAGCGTGAAACTTAAAAAAAACCGTATAAGCGAGAGCTTGCTCGCCCAACAAGAGTTCCGTACAAAAATTAGAAATCTAGAACTTATTATAAAATTTAAGCTTATCTTAGTCAGAGCCCTTACATTTCATACTTCATTTGAACGAGTGGATTTAATAACAAATTTTGCCCTCACCTTAGCTTCAATGGATTTAGCCACAAATGTATAGTTTTCAGTTTTTTTCCTGAACTAGTACTACCTGTACATGCTAGCTGCCTAATTTCATAATTTTAGAAGAATTTAATTCCCTTTATAGTGTAACAAAAAGGCGGTTTTTTGAGATATAAACGCCCATATCTTTTAGTAGAAGTAAATATAGAAATACTACTCTTTTAGGAAAACAAGGGACCGTAGATGTGAGTTTACAGTTATGATGATGTGAGCTTATGGTATATATGGTTATGGTATGGTAAACTATATAGTTTGAATTTCAACTCGATATCTCCAAGTGTTCCTGAGATAAATATACAGACACACACAGACAGAGAGATGAACGTACGGAGAACAAAATGTTCTTATACGGGATTTTTTCCTTAAAAGTTACGGAACCTTTAAAAATATAACTAGTTATTATCATATGAATATTATATAGTTTTCTTTCTGTTCCTATGAGCGGAAAGAAAACTGAGTTTTTGACTCTAGATTATCTATGCAGACGCTGCTTTCTATGGCAGACATGTAAAATAAAAATAAAAAAACAATGTCTAATAAAAAAATGTATAATGTTCTATGTCTATGTATAATTATAAATCTGTAGAATTTATTAGTTTAACCCATTAATCTCAAGAACTACAAGTACGAATTGGTAATTTTATTTCTGTTCGATAGTGCCATTTAACGAGGAAGGCTATAGATTATATTATATAAGCTTCGACGTTTCGACGTAACCCTCTGTATCTATAGACAGGGCTACTTCGGGCACTCAAAGTGTGTCAGTGTCATATATTATATGCAACTCTGAGCAATTTTTAATTGACCGCTTGAATGAAGCCGCGTTGAGTGGCGGAACTCAGCGCCGCGCTTTGCCTCGACACCAGAGCGAAGAAATGCAAATATAAATGTAAATAAATATTTCATTTACTTGAGTAGCCACCGAACCCACAACCAGTGGGGCTTACAGGCACACTTTGTGCTCCTACATTGCGCCACGATTGGCCTCTTACTATTTTGTATCTATAAATATTACAAAAAGTAACTTGCTTTCACACCAAAATTATTCAATCCATTATAATGTATACCGTACACATATTCTAAGAAAACATACAATACTTTTTATAAGAAGAAATAAGAAAAATATCCTTTGGCTATAATATAAAAAAAAGTAAAAGCGAGAGAACACCGCTTTGGACTGTATAGTTAATTAACTTACACTATGCGATACTTAGAAGTTCAAAGCTTTTTTTAAATAATAATTAAAATATGTTTTTCTCCAGATTTTATTATAAAAAAAATTACATTAGAAATGACACAAAATTGTATTGATCGCAAAGTAGAGAACGGAGAAATAAAAATTATTTTGTTCAAAATACACCGAAGTGTTATCATCCGTACCGCTACAGCTTCTTTTGTTCGAAATTAGTTAATTTAGGCATTTTTGCTTTTAACGTCAAGGTTATGAGTTCGATCCCCATAAAGAAAATCATTATATTTTTGGTTATATTTTTATTAATTTCGTTGCTTCGATAAACATAGCGCGGCGTTGAGTTCCACCATTCAGCACATGTCTTAAACGTTGGGCCGATACTAAAGAACAAAATATCATTACGTTTTTCTTTGGCTATACGGAAAAAAAATATTTTAAGAAACTTTTATTATCAATATTTTATAAATATAATTGATATTTAATTATAGAACGAATTCCGTCTTTAATTGTCTTATACGCTGTGGTTTATACTATCTAAATTTTAAATTAGTTTGAATTTCAGATAAATATCGAACTTGAGAAATCTATCTATTTTCTTTTTGCTTCAAAGGACTTAGTAGTTCATATAAGTAGTATATGAAACCTTTAGGAGAAAAAAAATAAAAAAGAACGATTTTCTAAAATAACTGTAGTACCTACTGAAATTGAAAAACAAATCTGTTAGATAACAGCACAATTTGATATAAATTATTGCTATATTAGATCAATTTAAAACTCTATTACATACGGGTAAAGCCAGGGTAGAATACGATACAAATTTAAATATAAAATAATTTACTAACCGAGTTCAATTTATTTTGAAACAAAAATTCGCTTCTAACGCAAATTGTTAAGTTAAAAATTCACGACTCTATAAAAACTATATTAGTTATTAATGGTGAAAAAAGTTCGACATTTTTATAACACGATATAATATATTTATATATTTTTTTATTATTATTTATTTATTATTTATATGAAGAATATTTTCAATATTAATTGAAATGAGCGAAAATAGATTATAATTACTATAATTATAAATATAGTGCTATATATTTTACTATACAATTTATTTATTTTTATTAAAAATTAATATAATATATATTTTAATTTAAAAAAACCATATTAATAAATAATTTATACAACACACATCATACCCATAATAAAAAATTCAAACCGCCCACAATCACATCACCTACGAAAAAAATGCCTAAACAATTTTTCCATAATCAATCATAATTTTGCTATAATATAATATAATACAACTTACACCATAATATTCCGTACACAGCACAAACACACATACACAACACAAACACGTACACTGGACGGGCGCACCTTGCCACGGCGTGCGGGTGACTGCGGGTGAAAGCGACGATAGCGCCACTGTTGCGAGCTTAAAGCTCTCCTTTGGAAACTATTTTATTTTCTATAAACTGATTATATCTATTCAAATGTTTTATAATTACACACTTTTTTTGTTGTTTTAATTGTTTAAATCAATTATTTATTAAAAGTTTCTTTGTAGAGGCCAGTCGTGGCGCAGGAGCACAAAGTAATAATAATAATAATAATAATACTTTATTGCACATGAAAAAAAATACACAATTTATATAAAAGAAAGGGACATGTAGGTACTTATGTAGGTACATATGTAGGTACTTAAATTAGCATGTACAATGGCGGCCTTATCACTACAAGTGATCTCTTACAGCCAACCATTAAGAGTGCAAGAGAATATAGTCAGGCGCAAAAAGTATTACTTAATATAGTAAAAAAAAACAAAATNCATTTAAGCTGAGTACGATATTGTGTTACGTGATCAAACTTTCGCAATCCAAAGATAAATCGGATTACGACATTCTGCATCCGTTCAAGTTTATTTAGTAGTTGTTGAGATAAATCTAAGTAACACGAGTCAGCATAATCAAGTATAGGGAGAAGAAGAGTTTGAGCCAATGAGATTTTAGTCTTTAATGGTAGTAGGTTCTTCCATCTTCTCAAACTTCTTATAGCACAGAAGATCTTACGGCTGAGCTCGGCAATTTGAGGCGACCAGGAAAATGTGCTGTCCATTCTGACTCCCAAGTTCTTAACACTATCACTAAGCTCTAAGCAAACATTATCAAAAAGGATTTGAGGGAGATTTGATTTTATTTTAAATAGCTGCTTAGAATGCCCAAACATACATACATTAGATTTACTTGGGTTAATAGATAGTCCGAACGATTTACTCCAAGAACTAATTAAGTGTAAATTGAAATTAATGTCATCTATCGCTCTGGGTATGTCATTAGCAGGTACCGTTTTATAAATTTGTAAATCGTCGGCGTAAAGATGATATGATGTCGATATGTGTGGAGTGAGCGTATTAATAAAAATAGAGAAGAGTACAAAGTGTGACTGTAAAACCGACTGGTTGTGGGTTCGTTTCCCACTCGAGGAGATAAAATATTTACTTACATTTATATTTCCATTTCTTCGCTCTGGTGTCGAGGCAGCGCTCAAGTGCAGCGTTGAGTTCCGCCACTCAACACGCAATGCTTCGAGAACTCGGCGGAAAGTAGGGAACGGTGTGTCTTAACACTAGGTTCCCTCTGCCTACCCTGCTGTGTGCGGGATATAGCGTGAAGCTGAAAAAAAACGGTTTCAAGTAAAGTGTTGACATTTTGATTTTGGAAACATTTCTTTCTCTACAGAGTTACATTATACTTATAAATTATGTATTTTGTAGATAGATATTTATTTCCAATATATTTTATCTCCTTTCCTATAATCAAATTTATAATAATAAAGTAATGTAATTGATAATTTTTTTCTTGAATTCTCTCATTTACTACAGTCTTTTTAAATAAGGGAAATTCAGTTATTTCTCTTATCATAATACACCGCTTAGCTTAACTTAAAACTGGAAGGTACTTTTAAGCTAAAAATAAGAAACTATTTTGTTTTCTGTAAAATATTTTTTATCTATAAAATTGTTACATAATTAGCGACTATTGTAATATTTTTTTTTTACATTTGCGATTAAGATTTTGTATGAAAACTGTTATGTTTCTGTAAATGTATATAATATGTCGAATTGGATCTACACGTTTCTTTATTCATAGCTTTACATCCATATGTACAATTATCTATTTTTTATTCGTTTCATACAGTATCTCGCAAGTAACAGGGTAAGTAAGAGGGAACCTAGTATCAAAACATTCCATTCCACACTTTCCATGTCACTTTTGAAAGATTGTGTGTTGAGAGCTAATACTTAATGCCGCGCTTTCACATGTTACTAGAGCGAAGAAATATATTTTTTTTTCACATCGATGGGAATCGAACTCACAAGCGTCCCACTCACATTCACACGTTGTGGCCGCTTTACAACGATGGCCTTAATGTGACGTAGAATGAGGCCACTCATTTAATGTTTCTATATGAGAGTTTCTCTTATATGGCCAATTAAAGCAAGAGTATATCTCTTCTATGTAAAGCCATTTTCCTGCAGCTAATTATGGATTAGATGACTACTCGAAATCCTTAATAGGATTAATAACTTAACTTCACGCTTTATCCCTAGCGGGATAGTCAGAGAGCAAGGAGCGCCAAACGCTACGGTCCCTAAGTACCTTTTTCGCCTCGTCCACTGCCATCAACCTCTTCATACATGCCCTCCGGTGGTCCTCATGCTTTTTACGTGACCTTCCTCCACTACGATTTATTTAAGGATCTATTAAATCTTATCTTTTTTACTCACGATCTTGTTTATCTAGGACTAATATCTCTATCAACAGTTTATTTCTGCAATATGCCTCAAAGGCATTAGTCAGAAGATTTAAAATTTTGTTAGATAGACAGAGAATCCCTGAACAGCGAAGGCGGTAATGGCGCATTTTTTAGGTGACACTCTGTTTGCTAACTGGAAACATTGCTGTGAGCACACAGTAACAAAATGCTAAGATGTTTCTCCTTTTAGAAATGATACAAAGTGACTTTTCATAAGGCTATTTCGATTTTATAAATTAATAAGAAAAATAATTTATATAGTTTAGCTTCATGCTCTATCGCACACATAAACCCTACTATGGCAAGCTCAGGTAACCTGGGAAGTTAATGTTAAGACACTCTGTTCCCATTAAGACCCTACTATACTTCACTTTTTGCCGAATTCTAGAAGCGTTGCGTCTTGATGAAAATATTAAATATTTCATTTCCCCAAGCTGGAATCGAACCCACGATCACACGTACTTACAGATGCACGTCTGAGCACCTGCGCCACAACAGCCTATTCACACCTTAATAGAATAGATTGCTATTTCTTATTTTTAATATTAATAATATAATTGCTCAATTTAATAGGCTTTTCTATTTACTTAACAATAAAATGTTAGCAACGGCAGCCTTAATTGTGTTACAAATGGTTCAGATATTCAAGAAATATTTTAGATATTTGTAAGTCTAGAATCCTAAATTGGACTAAATTGAAGTGACTCAAATTATAATAGCTTTCTCAGATCAATTATATTAGCAAATGCTTTTGAATGGTATTTTTGAAGTGTCGTAATTGTGTTTTTTTTATTGTTTAGACACTACGTTTGCCACTTTTTATCGGAAAACGAGACATTGATGTTGTGTGTGAGAGAGGCTGGTGAAACTTGGGTTTCATGTCACCACTATCACGTCGTTGGCGCTGTAATAATAATAATAACTTGTGCAGTTGAATGTTTTAGCTGCAGTTGTTGCTTTTAAAGCAATTAGTTTTTTTTATTGTTTACTTTTTTAAATAAAATAAAATAAATGATAGTATGATACTTATTTAGAAAACGTAACCATCCAACCACTAAGACATACGTTAAGCCGTACGTACGTGGTCAGAGCGCCTGGTCGATTTCCAGGAGGCGCGGGTTCGAGTCCCACTACGTTCAAATTTTTATACGTTTTCTAAATAAGTATTTTTCTTTCCTAAGTGTGGAAAAACAATTTAAAAATGTTAAAAACAGACGATATTTGCGCTTTTGCGCTTTAGTAGTAAGTAAGGTATTCAAAGTCGCGTTTTTCTCTGATATCTCTCTATCTGAAAAAATAAAATATTTTTTTCCTGTGATGTGTTGAACCCATAAACGTCGTGCTAATATTCGTTTGCTGTCCACCTACATATACGGTGGGTTCATATAAATTGTGGGTTCGATACCCAGTCAAGAGAATAAATTATTATTTATTAATATTTTCGTTTCTTTCTCTGGCACCACGACAAATACCCGGTGTTGAGTTCCGCCACTTAACACCCAATGTCTTGAAAAATTCGGCGGAAAGTGCGGAATGGACTGTCTTAACACAAGGTTCCCTCCGCGTAACTTCCTTGTATGCGGGATACAGCGTGAAGCTGTTTTTTTTACTTGTAGATACCCTAAATGAGAATCGAATACCATAACCGTTGTTTTTACAGTCAAGTACTTTGTAAATCAGCACGGATATTATATCTACTATGATTATACAACTTTCATACATATGTAATAGAAGACGAAAGATATTACATTTCGGGTCAGTAATATGATTTCATTTGTAGATGAAGGTTATTACGTACACGTTAACATAGTAATATTATGTCATAATATTACTATGTTTCTGAAATGTCTGAGATTTATATGCTAATAACGTATGGCTTAGTGGTCAGAGCGCTTGGACGGTTTACACGCGGCGCGGGTTCGAATCCCGGTACATTTAAATTGTATAATTTTTTGTATAAAACATTTTGATCTGGCTAGTTTTTTTACTATCAAATAATAAGAATATGTATATGTATGTATACGTTTTAATAATTGAAGGTTACATATATTTATTTCAAGTAATTTGGAGTTAAAAGCCATGTTTTGTTATACAAAAAAAAGAAAATTTTGTATTTTTTTTTTATAACAAGATTCATTTTGTAGATAACACCTGTGATTTAGATATATAATTATCAGTTTCTTTAGCAACGAAACTTTGGTTATCGTATACATACATCTAGAAATATTACACGGAAAATGTTTTAACGCCTTTTTTTTACATGTTTAAATAAAAATGCTATGTATACGGGTTACATTTTTTTTAACTAAACGCTATATCCCGCACAAAACAGAGTAGGTAAAGGGAACCCTGTCTTAAGAATCTCCGGTTAAATTATTAATTAAATTACTTCCATTCCCCAATATTCGCCGCATTCTGCGTTTTGACTTGGGTAGCTCAACACCGCGTTTTGCCTCGTTACTAGATCGAGGCAATGAAAATATTAAATAATTATTTTCCTTTAGCAGGAGTCAAACCCCTTGCCCCTGCACCACTGGTCTTAATATAGGTCTAAGGCCAAGCTCTTTCGCTTATATTTCAAATTAAAATCAAATTAAATTAGCTTCACGCTGTATCCCGCACACACCAGGGTAGGCAGAGGGAACATAGTGATAAGACATATCGTTCCTCACTTTCTACCGAATATTTCGAGGCATTGCGTGTAATGTGGCGGAACTCAACGCCGGTCTTTTGCTTTTGTGCCAGAGCGAAGAAATGAAAATATTAAGAAATAATAATTCATTTCCTCGAGTGCGAATCGAACCCACAACCATCGCGTTTCAGTCACACCCTTGTGCCACTGGACCACGACGGCCTCCAATTTTTATATTTCAACTACGAATATTTGAAATTCAATAAAGCACTAAGAGCTTAATTAATTAATTAATTCGGCAGAAAGTGGGGAACGGAGTGTCTTAACACTAGGTTCCCTCTGCCTACCCTGCTGTGTGCGGGATACAGCGTGAAGCTGATTTTATTTTACTAAGAGCTTAATGAACAACTGAAATGAACTCATAGAACTACTAATAGTTGTAGATGACATGACACATTTAAAGAACCCGAGGTAACTCTAACCGCAGGTGCAATGGGTTACACCGATATGATTGACGTGATATAATATGGGCTATATTACATTGCCTTCTTTGAATATGAGCTTTCGAACATACAAACATTTTTATTTATTTGAACCAGTAGTTTCTGAGGTTAGCGTATTTCGAAAACGTCTCTGCAGTTTTATATTTTTTTAATTTAAAATTGAAGAACAGAGAAGAGAATAACATACTCATATTTTGAAATTTAGGCTAACTTAACTGTGGAATGCTCTACTTGCGGCAGTGTTTCCAGGTCGATATGACCTGGGACCTTCAAAAAGTTCGTCCATCTCCACTTTAAAGACCAGCAACGCACATGTAGCTCCTTTGGTGTTGCACGGGGTCGTGGGCGACGGTGATCACTTACCATCAGGTGACCCGTAAGCTCGTTTGTCTTGTCTTTTTCCATAAAAAAAAATAAAAAGATGTTTGGAGAACGAAGAAAAAATAATATTAGCTTCACGCTGTATCCCGCACACAGCAGGGTAGGCAGAGGGAACCTAATGTTAAGACACTCCGTTCCCCACTTTCTGCCGAATTCTGGAGGCATTGCGTGTTGAGTGGCAGAACTCAACGCCGCGCTTAACCTCGACACCAGAGCGAAGAAATGGAAATATAAATTTAAGTAAATATTTCATCTCCTCGAGTGGGGATCGAACCCACAACCAGTCAGTTTTGCAGTCACACCTCGTGCCACTGCGCCACGACCGGCCTCAAGAAAAAATAATGAATATCTATATAGTTGCGTTTGAAACTAAAAAACGTGAATAAAAAATTACTTATTTTATTTCGCTTTATCTCGCATGTAACAGGCTAGGCTCTCTGATAGTGCTCAGAGAGATTAGGCGGGCTGCAAGGACTTCGCATCTGGTATTCAGCAGCAGGTTATCAGCTACATAAAACAAAAAAAAAATCCGTCCAGTAGTTTTTGCTTGAATCACGAATAACAGAGAGACAGACAGACAGACAATAGTTCTAAAAACCCTATTTTTATGTTCTGTTATTTACATTTGGTCACCAGAAGATTTTTTTAAGCTTATGTTTAATATATAGATTTTACTCCTCCTACGGTTTTATTATATATAAAAATAAATTTGAATTCCTCGAGTGGGAATCGAACGCACAACCTGACGCACTTACACACCTGTGCCCCTGCGCCACGACTAGCCTTTAAACGTTATGTAACTTTTGATTTTTTTTAAACAAAATTTTATGAACTCTTTAATTAATCATAAATATCAGATCTGTAATAATATTTTTGTAATTATAAATTTTCATGTTTTTAACCGATTAAAATCGAACCTACTACAGAAAAATATTAATAAGCGTGTAAACGTGAAAAGACTTTATAAATATTTAATAAATAGAAATAGATGTACCTAGTAGTAGTAGCGGGTATGAGTTACGCCACTCAACACACAATGCCACAAGAATTCGGCGGTAAATAGAGAACAGATATGAACACTTCTGTTTCCTATTTATCTGTACTTATTAACCTAGAGAAGGTTCCCAGGTTCCCTCTACCTCTCCTGCGATAAGCTAACAGTAACAATAAAATATAATAAACAATAGTGTTGTCTCTTTTTACATGTTCATTCATAGCATAATGTAAATATCACCGTACAGCTACAGAAATGCCAAAAACAGAAAATAAGTGGTAACAAGCACATAAGAATGTAAACGAAACTTCGTGAGAACGTGTATTTTAAAGGCTATAACGGGTTTGAGTCCTCGCTACGTTAAAACTTTTATGAATTTTTAAATATTTTGTGTTTCTTAGTGTGTAAATACCAACGAGGCAGCCCTGAAGTTAGGCTTTCCAAACTTTTGATAAATGTTTACAAAAATATTCCCAAACACATCGGCCATACTGTAAATAACCTACATATAGTAATACCAAATGCAATCATTTGTAAAAAAATATCATTTTCATAGAGCCAATTTCAAAAAAAAAATATCAAACTAACCGCCTATTACATAGAACAAAAACGTTATATTGTTTATACCTCCCCTTCGAACGTATCATGTGTACTATAAAATGTTTACGGTGTGACAGCTGGCGGTTTTATTATGTGGACGAAAGATAAAGAAGGGGTTGTCATAAAATGTTACGTTATATATGATTTGTATGGAAATTGTTTTATTTTTCAGATTTAGTTCAGTTCAAGAATGTAGTTCTCTAGGTTCCCTAATTTTCGTCAGGATTCAAAACATTATTTTGAGTGATGGAATTCAACATCGCGTTTTGTCTTATTATAGAGTAAAAATCGAACCCACAACTATTTTTTATATTTTTTAAATATTTATGTTTTTAGTTAGTTGAGGCCAGTCGTAGCGTAGCGGCACGAAGTGTGACTGTAAATCCGACCGGTTGTGGGTTCGATCCCCACTCGAGGAGATGAAATATTTACTTAAATTTATATTTCCATTTCTTCGCTTTGGTGTCGAGGTTAAGCGCGGCGTTAAGTTCTGCCACACAACACGCAATGCCTCCAGAATTCGACCGAAAGTGGGGAACGTAGTGTCTTAACACTAGGCTCCCTCTACCTACCCTGGTGTGTGCGGGATACAGCGTGAAGCTGATTGATTTTTTATTTATTTTATGTTTTTAGTTGTTTTATCTTTATTTTGATGTAATAAGTGTGTTTTACTACTTCTTTGCCTACCCTGCTGTGTGCGGGATACAGCATCTGATGTATCAAAAGATCTGATATCAGGAGCTGATGTAATTTTTTTAATGGCCAAAAGGTTTAAACAGGCGAAGCCGCGCGTGGGTTGCCAATATAATACAATTTAATTTCACACAAAATTTCTAATTAAACATAGCAATCTCATACAAATTTATGTTTGTTCATTTTTACTCAGGTTATCTTTGTTTTGGTGTAACAATAGAATGTTTTACTCGAGGACCGGTGAGGGTGCGGATGGCCCTCAAGTCTGTGGTTCCCACTAGTGCTTCTTTTGTATGAATTATTAAAAATTCATATGGTATATTTGGAAAATTTACTTTGAACTGGTTTGTAATTAGAATTTTTTTTCTATATAATAATAATAGTGATTGGATTGGATTTTGTTTATGTGGTGAATGCGGGTTCGATTTACTGAGAAATTTGTGGTCAAAATATTTTTTGTTGTGTAATGGTAAGAAAGGCGTAATATGTTTTTTTGGTCTATGTTAAATTGCAATGTGCAGGATTGCAGGGTAAGCAAAGGAACTTGAGAATTTATTATTATTATTTATTATTATTATTATTATTAAATATTTCATTTCCTCGAGTGAAAATCGAACCCACAACCTTTCGTGCTTACAGTCATAAGCTTGTACACCTGCTACACGACTAGATTCACGTTTTTCTATAGAATTTATATTGTATTTATGGGAATAGGGTAACCAGATTTATTATAATATTGAAACACAACGTTCACTATTTTTCACCATAATTATATTCGAGTTACTGCGTGTTGAGTGCCAGTACTTAACGTCACATATCTACTAGATAAAGGCAATGAAAATAATGATTATTTAACTTCTTATAGGATTGGGAGAGGAGCGGGGATGTAACCCACAAACACTGCTTTTACAGTCTAGACATATATGATATTGATACAACAAATTCTTATAATGTTTTCGAAATTGGACCAAAAAACTAATATATTTTTTTCCAAATCCTTACACGAATCTATTTAATACTTTCACAATGCTAATTGTAGCGATAATTAATAAATAGTTTAAAAAACACAAGAAAAAAATGCTTTTACAATTGTACGTAAAAGTCAAAAATTTATTATAAGTCGTTCAAATCGTCTTTATTTCTGGGTTGAAGTGTTAACTATGTGCTTTTAATTATAATATTTTGTTGTAAAAGCGTGGGGCGCTGGAACAGGAAAGACTTTTTGTACAACTTGTTGAACTAAAAACGAACTCTTAAATTAAATGTTTAATACTTTCATTACTTAGCTCTGGTGTCGAGGCAAAGCGCGATGTTGAGTTCCGTCCCTCACCACGCAACACCTCTAGATTTCAGTAAAAATGGAGAAAGGAGTGTCTTCGCACTAGGTTCCCTCTGCCTACACTGCTGTGTACGGGATACAACGTGAAGCTAAAAAATATAACTAATAGAAATACCGATATCTCTGCTATTAAGCTCACAACGATTGATACTTTGACTTTCAATAAAGAATTTTCTCATAAGCTTCATATTGAGTTCTTATATTAATTGATTCCTTTATGATTAGCTCCGTGACACAGCTTAGGTTTTTGATTATAAAGGAGACGGTTATAGGTTCGATTTCCTTTTGAAACATTTAATAAAATATATTTACTGGAGAATTGAGTACCAAAGCGAAAAAATAATAAATAATTTAATAAATATATGCATTTTTACTAATGAATATAATCAATATTTAATTAGAGGCCAGTCGTGGCGCAGCGGCACGAGGTGTGACTGTAAAACCGACTGGTTGTGGGTTCGATCCCCACTCAAGGAGATGAAATATTTACTTAAAAATCTATATTTCTATTTCTTAACTCTCTTGTCGAGGACAAGCGCGGCGTTGAGTTCTGCCACTCAACACGCAATGCCTCCAGAATTCGGCAGAAAGTGGGGAACGGAGTGTCTTAACATTAGATTCCCTCTGCCTATCCTGCAGTGTGCAGCTGAGAAAAAAAATAATTTGAGTGGAAACCGCCAAACAATCGCACTTACAGTCAAATACTGTTTTAATACGTGACGGAGGGCCTCTGAGGACACTTTGATTTATCCAATAAAAATTTATATACGAGTATGTGTTGAATTAAATCGTGCCATGAAAGATTCATATATAACACGATGATTGGAGGTTTTGGTATTTTATTTTATGTACGCAGGAACAAGCGCACAAGCGTGTGACCGTAAGCAACGATTGGGGATTTAATTCTCACTACTAGGGACTAGGAAACCTGGGAACCAAGTGTAAAGACACTCCATTTCTCATTAAGACTTCTATTCTCCACTTTTCGCCGAATTCTTGAGACATTACGTGTTGAAAGGCGAAACTCAAAGTCGCGACGTTGAGCTTTGCCTCGTTACCATAGTGAGGAAAATAAAATACTGAATAACTCATTCGCTCAAGTGGAAATCGAACCCACAGCCATCGCACTTACTGTCGCACATTTGCACCACGACGGCCTCATACAATAAAATGATGGCAATATAACAATTGAGAATGTTTGAAGCCAGTTATGTAGATTACCGTTCTTAGAATGCGTTCACGAATGATTGAAGAAGACACCTGTCCCGAAACTAAAGAGGGTAGAATCAAAATGAGAAGTAGTTCTCTGAATAATTCGTAATAACAACATTGTGAATGTTTACTCGGTTAATATAGGAAATACTTCAATTGGTGTTGTTTCAATTTGAATATAGTTTCGAGTTTGACTAAAAACATAAATTCTATGTATAAATTCTATAAATTTTTACTTTAACGTTTACTTTTGAATACTATACAGTGTCGTTTTTGTAATAATTAGCATTATCATATTTTTTAGCGTTCCGTCAAGCTAAAATTTATATTAAATATTTGAATCTACGGTCTCTATATAGCACAGAAAAAATTAAGCTTCTAAGCCATAAAAAAATACGAATATATTTTTTTTTAATTTAAAGTGTTATTCCACACTTAGGAAAGAAAAATACTTATTTAGAAAACATATAAAAATTTGAACGTAGCGGGACTTGAACCCGCGCCTCCTGAAAACAGACAAGGACGTTCGACAGACGTTCAATTTTTTATACGTTTTCTAAATAGATACGAACATTTTTTATATATTTGTATCACATAATCACATAATCAAAATTTACCACATAATCAAAACAAACAAAAGTACTCTCTGTGGACCTACAGTTATGAAATTTGTTACACAGTTAGAACTTACACTAAAAAAAAACTAAAAAAAAAACGGTAAAGTTTAAATTTTAAAAGATTTCATAAGAAAATAAATACAAGCTTATATTTGCAGTTCATTTCATACAAAATGAGTCAATATGCCCGCAGACTTAAATTTGCAACTATCATAAATTGTATTTTCCTTTCAAAAATTGATACGGTGCCATCGATGTGCGAGTCCGACTCGTACTTAATCTGGTTTTTTCACAGTATAAGTTTGACTTGAAACTATATATCTTTGTAGTAAATAAAATCTAAGCAACTGTATTTGATTCACTAAAAAAATATATTTATTATTTATTATCATACGTAGATGAGGTGACAATATAGTAATCAAGTTAAATTTTCAAACATAACATGTTGGAACTTCAAGTTTCAAATATCCTTAATGTCACGTCGTGATACAGCGCCACAGATTCTAAGATTTAATTCTGAAGAACTCGGAGAATGAATCAATTTTCGTTTTTTCTCTCTTATAACAATACAAAACACAGAGTTGAGTTCCTCCACAGGCAATATCAGGCAAGGCAGAAGTTAGAGAACAGAGTGCATTAACCTTAGGTTCCGTTTGCCTAACCTGCTTCAAACAGAAAACAGGATGAAACTAAAAGAACAAAAAAGATAAAATCTCAAAACGACAAATATCAAAACCAAAAAACACTTTTAATAATATTAAAAGTGCTATTATTTATACATTTCAATACTAACTAAGGGCCAATACAAATATATCAGCTTCTATTTCTATACTCCGGTCTCACAGCGCCGAGCTCATGAATAAGGACTTGAACCCTGAATTTAGATTTATAGCCCCGCTATCTACCATCTAACAAGTTCCAATATTTACAACTGAACTATCTATTGGAATTAACAGTCAGGCATTGAGGGTTGACCTATTTAACTCAAGATTAGTTTCTCTGGATGAGTTAGTTCTCTTTGTAGATTTCTTGGTTTAAGTTTTGGTTGTTTTTTTTTTTGCGTAGACTATCATTTATCCGATTGCTGCGAAGTCTAAAAGGAAGGTTTTGAGAGGGAGGGTATGTATGTGTGTCTGTTCCTTTGTTCCCTAGTAACTGTTAAAACAGTGAACCGATTTTGATAAATGATAAGTCGTTGGATTTGTTTTGGTGACGCGAATGTTACTGGATAAATTTGTTTTGTTTATTCGATTTTTTTTGTTTCTCTAATGTATAATTTACACGTTGACATTTATATAGTGCTATTTTTCACTATTTTTTTTGGGATTATTTTAGAAAACGTATAAAAAAATTACTTTGAACTGTGATCCGCGGCCCAAAAAGCACGGGTTTAAATACTGCTAAATAATATTTTTGTCAAGTTCAAGTCGTTTATTTTTTATACTGTATAATTAATACAAGAAGTAAAATAGATAAGAAAAAATTGCACGTTATTAAGTTCGAGACATTCTGTATTCTAAGGTGGAATTCTTTATTTTGTCTTGTTTTCAGAGCGAGAAAATGATAATAGTTCATTCGAGTAAGAATCGAACTCACAACCGTTACTTTCACAGTCAGACACGATGGCCTTGAAAAATATGTATATCAAAAATATAATTACCAATAAATACTCCTTCAAGTATTCATAATTCTTCGACAATAAAGGACCTTTGGCAGTGCGCATTACAAAATAAATCACAAGGCGAGAGCTCTTATTACAACGTTGAAAAGACTATTTTCGATCAGCCACAACTGTTGCCGCTTCATCTCCAGACAAATTTGTGTTTTCTTCTTCAGTAAACTCTTCTGAATATATAATAAGGTCCATATCGGTGGTCCAATCCAGTAGGTATAGGTACTCCTTTCAACCACACCGCTTGGGACGTATTTGATCTGTTACATTAATAGTTCTTAACTAAACGCTGTTTGGTTTGTCTCTGTAGAAATTGTAGTAAGTATTTTTTTTTCATATATTCACCACTTGGTGTAAGATAAAAATTACTTTTAAATGTTTATCGATGGATTTGTATTTAAATTCTGTTAAAATCTAAAATCCTCATAATAAATTTTTTATGATAAGCGAATTCTGACGTAGAATTTTAGTTATCTCTTCTTCTTTATATTACTAAAAAGAAGGACTGAAGACCTAAGTTAAAAAAACAATAATAAAATCATTAATTATTAATTTTTACGATTGTAGGCAAGGAATTTCTGCCGAAATTTTGAGACATTGTGAGACATTGCGTTTTATATTTAGACACTGTTACTTCGCTGCGACGGTCTCAGAAAGTACTGTAATAATGTGTACTTTAAATCAAATAAATTAAAATCAGCTTCACGTGTATCCCGCACACAGTAGGGTAGGCTGTGGGAACCTAGTGTTAAGACACATCGTTCCCCACTTTCCGCCGAGTTCTGGAGGCATTGCGTGTTAAGTGGCGGAATTCAACGTCGCACTTTACCTCGAGACCGAATGAAGAAATGAAAATATAAAGTTAAGTAAACATTTCATCTCCTCGAGTGGGGATCGAACCCACAACCAGTCGGTTTTACAGTCACACTGCGTGCTGCTGCGCCACGACTGGCCTCAAATGTTTACTTTAATTCAATAATATATCCTGAACGGAATTCTAATATACAGCCATCAGCTTCAGTCAAGCATTTATTCAATAAAGTAATGCTCATTCAAACGAAGTCAATAAAGAAAATCTTCAGTATACGATCAAATGATGTAATTAAAAAAAACAGTAAAAAATATATATTTTTTACCGTTTTTTTTTCAATTACAACGGATATAGAAAGTGAATTTAATGAAAATTGCGTATAAACGAAATTCCAAACGTTCAAAATATAATTTCCTTATAAAATCAATAAAGAAATTAACAATTTCGTATTAGCCTTATCATAAATATACGAAATTAACTCATTTCGGTAACTTTGTAAACTTAATTAATCTGTTGTGGCTGTGGATGAAATAAGGAAATATAGAAGTGAGCTTGAAAATTGAAGGCCTGAAGCCAATTGTGGCGCAGCGGCACGAAGTGAGAGTGTAAAACCGACTGGTTGTGGGTTCGATCCTCACTCGAGGAGATGAAATATTTACTTAAATTTATATTTCCATTTCTTCGCTCTAGTGTAAAGGTAAAGCGCGGCGTTGAGTTCTGCCACTCAACACGCAATGTCTCCAGAATTCGGCAGAAAGTGGGGAACGGAATGTCTTAACACTAGGTTCCCTCTGCCTACCCTGCTATGTGCGGGATACAGCGCGAAGCTGAAAAAAAAATTGAAGGCCCCAGTGGCGCAATGGTCGACTGTACACGATGAGGTTCGATTCCCACTCGGGTAATTTTACAGACAACTATAAGAACTTCAACGTAGCTCGAAAAAAACGTGTACTTAGCTTACGTATACTTTTTGCAGAATATAGCGTAAAGCTAAAAATAAAGAGGCTTGAGGCTATTCGTGGCGCAAAGGGATAAAGTGTGACTGTAAACGCGACTGGTTGTGGGTTCGATCCCAAGTCGAGGAAATGAAATATTTACTTAAGAAATATATTTCTATTTCTTCGCTCTGGTGTACAGACAAAGCGCGACGCTGAGTTCCGCCACTCACTACACAATGCCTCCAAAATTGGGCGGAAAATGGGAAACAGAGTGTCTTAACGCTAGGTTCCCTCTGCCTATCCTGCTGTGGAAAGCAGCGTAAAGCTGATACTATATTAATTTAAAAAAATATATTTATCCTGTCTAAAATTCAAACCTGTTAATACCTAATAAGCAATACAAGTTAAAAACTAAAACCCTATAGCGTTTGCTAATAAATAGTTACCTAAAAATTGATTGACGTTATAATTACGAAAACCTAGCGGTACATCGGACTCCTAATTGCTTCGTGGGTTGAACTTAAATGGTTGTATAAGTTCGGAAACAAGTTTGATTACTAAATCAAGCTTTTAAGCTTCTAAAAAACTTACAAAAACTACTTTTCTTCGTTAAAATAGGGTAATTTGTTTTCTGAGAGCTTACGTTCAAGTTCTAATCTCTGTTTGTACGTTGTTAGGTAAATATATGACAGAGAGATAAGTGAGTGACAGACAGAGAGAGAGAGAGAGGGTGATTAATTTTTTTTTTTTGTGTGCTGGAAAATAAAATTTCATGTCAACCTTAATTTTTTTTAATTCAAATAGTCTTCCTACCTTCCCGCATGTAGCAGGGTAGACAGAGGGAACTTACTAATAAGACACTATATTCCTCAATTTCCTTCCATTTTCGAAACATTAAAATCGTCGCAAAAAGAACTTTGGTTAAGATAAAATCAATGTGAAGAAACAGATAGAGAAGAAAAAACATTCATTGAATGGGAATCGAACCTATAACAGTGAGATGCTGTGCAGCTGCGCAACGATATACTCCGGAAGATTTCGGCCCAATGAAATTACTGAGTTGCAAACTTTAGATTCCAGGAGGTTAGTAGTCAACGACAAAGTTTTGTCGAGCTAGACCAATCAAAATAAAATATTTTTTTAAAATTTTTAAAGTGTTTTTCCACACTTAGGAAAGAAAAATACTTATTTAGAGAACGTATAAAAATTTGAACGTTGCGGGAACTTGAACTTTGAACTCGAACCCGCGCCTCCTGGAAACCGACCAGGCCCTCTGACCACTAAGCCATACGTTGAACGTATTCGCGGGTTCGAGTCCCGCTACATTCAAAATTTTATACGTTTTCTAGATAAGTCAAATTAAAGTATTTTGAGTGTAAAAATTTCCTATAAGAAGATTTGAATCTTCATTCACGCATTAGCTTCTCACTTAAAGAGGAAGCTAGTGTTAGTGTTAAAACTAGTGTTTTAACACTAACAAGAGACACTGAGACGAGGTAGTGTTAGTACACTACCTCGTGTCACTAGATTTTCCTGATGATTTTTGATTTAGGTTTGAACCCAAAACCGCTCTACAATGTCCACTAACACACAATTGCACTTCAATAACTATTTATGCAGATTTAATATTAAATTAATATCATTAAAAGAAACTGAAACTTGTTTAAATGGCCTGCAGAATGGTATACATTTCATAAAAAGGATGTCAAGGGTCTCATTTCGCGTTCTCTTCGGGGCCGTAGAGAAGACATATTATGTTAAAACAAACTTTGTTTTGAATCTTATGAAATATGAAAGAATACTAAAAGAAAATGGCTATTTATTTAAAGTTCAAGTTTATATGATGTTAGTTTCTAATCAGATTTGTGTATGTATATATTATCATTGAAATAATTTATGTCATATCTTTATTTTATTCTGAATCAGCTTCACAGTGTTAAGACACTCCGTTCCTCACATTCCACCAAGTTCTGGAGCCATTGCGTGTTGAGTGGCGGAACTCAGCGCCGCGCTTGTATTTTATTCTAAATAGGTGTATATTATATATAGGTTATTTTTTTAGCTTTACGCTGTATCCCACATATAGCAGAGTATATATTGGGTTAAAAAAAACTCCCAAAAATGTCTTCAATTCTGATATCTCTAAAGTTTCCTACTCGAGACAGTAGAAAATACTGTCTCGAGTTCATCTCATCGCGCTATTAACAAGGCAAAGTACGGCGTTGAGCTCCGCGACTCAACACGCAATGTCTCGAGAAATCAGTGGAAAATGGAAAACTGTAGTGCCTAAATGGGAAAGTGATTTAACATTAGATTCCCGGGTTTCCTTGATCTCCACTATTATGTCCAGCGCGAAGCTAAAAAAAAATAAGAAAAAGTGTCCTGACAACTGAATATAAATTAAAAACAAGATCACCAGTCATGGCGCAGTGGCACGAGGTGTGACTGTAAAATTGACTGGTTGTGAGTTCGATTCCCATTCGAGGAGATTAAATATTTACTTAAATTTATATTTCCATTTCTTCGCTCTGGTGTCCAGGTTAAGCGCGGCGTTGAGTTCTGCCACTCAACACGCAATGCCTCTAGAATTCGGCAGAAAGTGGGGAACGGAGTGTCTTAACAGTAGGTTCCCTCTGCCTACCCTGCTGTGTGCGGGATAAAGCGTGAAGCTGATCGTTTATAGAACAAGTAAGATGCTCAACTGCACTATAATCTGTCATAATAAAAACAAATTTTCCTTAAAAATGTTACTAAATAAATCGACCTTTAAATTTCAAAACTTATTAGGTTAAAGTATAAGAGCTTTAGAATTAGTCATCTCTTTCATACTGAACGGGTCAAATGACTGCTGTCGAACGAAGGTTAATCTTAATATATTAATAATACGTTTTCTGAGAAGATTGTATAGAAAACTAGCCTTTGTCAACGGCTTCGCCTGTGATCAAACGAAAAATACTAAGAATTGTGTCTAACAGATATACTCAACGGGGACGGAGTGTCTTAACACTAGGTTCCCAGGTTCCCTCTGCTATGTTTGGGATACAGCGTGAAGATGACAAATAAATACATAAATCCATTTATTTATAACGCACAGTGAGCACTCTAGAGAAAATTATTATTTTCAATTACTTTCTTGAGCATAGCCACGTGCAGCGTTAAATTCCGCCGCCAAATACGCTATCTTGAATTCAAGCGGAAAGTGAAATTGAAGAAAAATATTTCTTATCTTTGTTACGAAACCATTACCTAGTTGAGCTAAAAATTTTATTCACGAAAACTGAAAATAATTTTGCTAATATCTTTTATTTTTCAAGCGTAAAAATTGTTACACGGCGGTCTATGTACCTATCTGTCGGTCCTATAAAAGAAGTGGAAACTTTTAAATAATAGTAAATTCAGTGAATTTCAAGACTGTTATGACATTTTACTACTATTTTTTTTTTGGAAACTCAAGAAAACAAATTCAAATATTATAAAATATGCAGGAACCTAGTGTTAAGACAATCTGTTTCCCATTTTCTACCGAATTTTAGTTCTCTTTGAAGAGGAAAACTTAATATTATGAAGTTCTGTTCTTCTCTTTCAGTTAGTTTTTCAAATATTTCTGTTTCAAAATAAATAAATAAATAAATCAAAAAAATCAGCTTCACGCTGTTTCCCGCACACAGCAGGGTAGGCAGAAGGAACCTAATGTTAAAACACTTCATTCCCCACTTTCTGCTGCATTCTGCAGGTATTGCGTGTTGAGTGGCAGAACTCAACACACAACACACCAGAGCGAAGAAATGGAAAAATAAATTTAAATAAATATTTCATCTCCTCGAGTGAGGATCGAACCCACAACCAGTCGGTTTTACAGTCACACTTTGTGCCACTGGGCCACGACTGGCCTCAATTCTATTTCTATTTCAATTTTAAAAACTGTTTTCAACTAAATCTTTTCAACAAAGTTCACTAGCCTAAAACGCAAGAACGCTTCCACGGGGATAATAAAATTATTATGTGAACATAAGAAACTAATTTTAATCCTGATATTTTATGTAGCGTCGTAACACGCGATGGATCGTAAATTATAATGAGATGAGCATTATATCTGTCAAAATAAAGCTGTGATATTACTTAAATATCTGTATTTACGTATTTGAACCAGTGACCCACCCTGACTTTATTTGGCAAATTTAATAAATATTGATAAACAAAATGCCACTTTCCGAATATTGGATGGTAAGTTAGGGATGTAATTTCTTAAGTTTCTTCTTCTTCTATCCTACATATAGCGTAAAATTATTATAAAAACCTAGAATAAGTACGTAAACTATGAATGATTAAATGCACTCACTATATATTGTGTAAATATAACTTAACTTAGCTTCACGCTTTATCTCTAGCGGGGTAGTCAGAGAGAACGGAGCACCAACCGCTACAGCCACTTTCGCCTCGTCCACTGTCATCAACCTCTTCATACATGCCCTCCTAGAGGACCTCATGCTTTTTACGTGACCTTCCTCCAGCATCTCTGATACTGTGTTTTCCAAGGTCAACCAAGATCTCCCCCTATTTCTCTTACCAGTCACTTTTATTATTATTAAATATAACTAATCTAACTAATTAATGGTTTCATAAGAACGATAAGAAATATTTTTCTTCAATTTCACTTTCCGCTTGAATTCAAAATTGGGTATTTAGCGTGGCTTTGCTTAAGAGAGTATTGAAAATAACATTACAACATATATACAGGATGGATGGATAGATTTTTTTCTCATTCACGCAAAAACTACTGAACGAATTTAGATGAAACTTTACTAAAACCGACTGTAAGGGAGAAAATCATGACGCAAGGGCATAAGAGCCTGTATATGACGTGAGTTCGATCCCCACTCGAGAAAATAAATTATAAGTTATTAATATTTTGGTCCGTCCGCCACTCAACACGCAATCCCTCGAAAAATTTGGCGGAAAGTGGCGGACGGAGTGTTTTAACACTAGGTTTCCTCATCCTAGCCTAATGTACGCGAGATACAGCGTGAAGCAAATTTTTTTTTACACACAGTTTATAATTTATGTAAATATATAATAAAACTTGGCTGTAATATAACAAAAAGTATATTGCGGGCGAATCCGCGGGACAACTTAAAATAATTCAAGCAAACCAAAGGTAGGCGAGTAAGCCCAAACGTCAACACCAGGCAGATGGTCCCGAACCGAACTGCGTTTATTTTACTACGAGTTTTCGCCGTAAGGGATTACTTTGTTTATATAACGTGTTAACAGAAGGTTGCGAGTAAACTAGAGTTTAAGGACTTATGTGTGTAAATATATAAATAATATATGGATGTTATAATATGAGTGGTTTGGGGGTCCAAGATGGAAGGCTTGCTCGCAGCTATCCTCAGCTCTATTAAGCGAACTCGAGGACCCCTGCCAGCCCTTACGAGGGCTGCAACGTTCCATCCGCCACGTGCACCTCGAGAGAGCGCACTGATAGGGCGTCCCCCCAAGGCGACGCGCACCAGTGCGTCCCCGCTGGTGTGTCAAGTGGCGACGAATGCGGCGTTGGGGACCGCCACCCAACACGCCATGTNCCCGAAGGGCATGTATGAAGAGGTTGATGACAGTGGACGAGGCGAAAGAGGTATGTAGAGACCGTAGCGTTTGGCGCTCCGTTCTCTCTGACTACCCCGCAAGGGATAAAGCGTGAAGCTAAGTTAAGTTAAGTTAAGTTAAGTTATAATATGAGTGGACGTTGTGGGTTCAATTTTTACTTATAGAAATAAAAATGGTTGAGGCCGTCGTGGCGCAGGGAAGAATAAAATATTTTATCCTTGCTCTGGTAATGGGGTAAAGCGCGGCGTTGAGTTCCGACACTCACACACAATAAGTGAACAGCTGTTTTTTAGTGCTCTTTATTTATTTTTAGATTTTACATATTTACAAGTATTTTTATGTCTTATATGTGCTTGTGATATAATATTACCTACCGCTAGTTATATCCTTATTAATATACACGGAACAACTATCTTAAATTCACTATAACTACGTGTAAACTATGGATGCTCTAAAAAAGTCCATTACAGCTATGGCAGAGATGTTTAATGTTAGAATGAACGAGTTTCAGCACGATCTAAGTAAAACTGCATCACCGGCGACAGTATCAAGTTTAGCTGCAGATTTCGCTTCCTTCAAGAATTTCATCCACACTGCACTGAGTTCTTTGCAAATGCAGGTGCAACTTCTAAATCGGGATGTTGATCGCATGGAGATGTCCAGAAGGCGAAAAACACTTTTAATCCATGGCTTAGCCGAGAATAAATCTGAAGATGTTGGCACTCTGGTCGTAAATGTCATGGCAAATAATCTCGATGTGGCTAATTTCTCCATCTCAAATATTAGAAACGCGTATCGGCTGGGCCGCTCGCACGATGATAAGCCTCGACCCGTTGTGGTAAAATTTTCGGATGCTCAGGTGCGGCACAGCATTTGGCTTGCGAAAACTAAGCTTAAGGGGTCTGGCATCACTATATCAGAATTTCTCACGAAAACTCGCCATGAAGTGTTTATGCTCGCCCGACGACGTTATGGTGTGGGGAAGTGCTGGACTCGGGATGGGACCATCAACGTCATAGCCCCGATTGGTTTACGCTATCGTGTGGAGTGTATGGCCGATCTCCAGATTATACCAGCTGCTCCAGGAAAGTCTCCGCCGACGGTGCAGGAGAGTGTGATGGCTTCAAAAATCACTGACAATAAAGTTGTAGTGCAACGGTAATAAAATATAATCAGTTCAGTTCAGTTCTTTATTTATGGCGAATAATCACTTTTAGGTTATCAACTTGATTATTTACATATATTACAATGTGATCTGTCACGAAGCAACGCTCAACTGACATTATATGATATTATGATGGTCAATATAGTATATTATAGGTTATTACTTGATTGCATTTGAAAGATGGCTTTTGTTTGATATTATTAACATGTTATTTAATTATTATTATTTTTTTATTATTTACTTATTATTGTTAAGTTACTATCCGTAATTTGGTATGGTTTGATTGTTATTATTTTTTTTTGTAACTTTTTTGGTTTTCTTTTTTTTTTGTTTTTATGTATACAAAGGTAGATTTTATGCAAAGTAATCTATTGTTGTTTTTTTTTTTTNCGGTGTAAGCGAGTAGTTAAAAAGTGTTAATTAACCACTTAAAATATTTATTATTACTTTTATTATTACTATGAGTAAAATACTTATTAATATAATCAGTTCAGTTCAGTTCTTTATTTATGGCGAATAATCACTTTTAGGTTATCAACTTGATTATTTACATATATTACAATGTGATCTGTCACGAAGCAACGCTCAACTGACATTATATGACATTATGATGGTCAATATAGTACTATAGGTTATTATTATAGGTTATTACTTGATTGCATTAGAAAGATGGCTTTTGTTTGATATTATTAACACGTTATTTAATTTTTTTTTTTTATTATTTACTTATTATTGTTAAGTTACTATCCGTAATTTGGTATGGTTTGATTGTTATTATTTTTTTTTGTAACTTTTTTGGTTTTCTTTTTTTTTTGTTTTTATGTATACAAAGGTAGATTTTATGCAAAGTAATCTATTGTTGTTTTTTTTTTTTTTAATTCGTGATAGATCAGTTGTAAGTTTTATTTTATTTTTATTTTATTTTTTTCATTTTTTTGTATTTATTTGATAGTTTTATTCTTAATACTGATAGTGTATACAACCGTGTATTATTTACATTATTTAGTTATTTCTCTTTGCAACTGGCGGGTGGTTGGTAATTCAGTACCTAAAGAAAGGTATATTCTCTTTTTTGTTTTATATTTATAATTATTTGTTTTTTATATATAATAATAATATTGTTTTATATATTTATTATATATATATATATATATATATATATATATATATATATATATATATANTTTTTATACACTTTTTTTATTTTTGTTTCGATTATATTTTAATTTATTTATCCATATTATTTAATATTATAATTATTTTAAATTTGTACATACACTTAGATTCATAGCAACGTAATGCTTGATGATTCTTTTAACTCTTTCTCCACTACCTCTGAAGGATTGAGCAGTAATGACAGCTTCCTTAGTATCCCTTCACTTAGTGAAACTTTAGATTCAAACTTCTCGTATGAATCGAAAACTTTTAATATCATTCATTTGAACGCACAGAGTATTCCTGCACACTTCCCTGATTTCTTAGCTACGTTTAATAACAAAAATATACATGCAATTTTAATATCAGAGACATGGTTAAAATCGTGTTTATCTTCGGCTTCTTATTCTCTTCCTGGGTTTCATTTGATCCGTAACGATCGTAAAGGCCGAGTTGGGGGTGGCGTTGCCATCTATTTACGCTCGCATATACCCTTTAACTTAGTAGACTCGTCCGAACATCAGCCTGACACTGGCCCAGAACATCTCTTCATTGAGGTGTTTTTTACACATACTAAATTACTCCTTGGGGTCTACTATAACCCTTGCCTTACGATTGATTATTTTTTATCATTTGAAACCCTATTGGAAGAGTACAAGCCGTTATACGACCATACTATTATTATGGGCGACTTTAATACATGTATTTTAAAAAACAATCTACGTTCCTCTCGATTAAAATCCTTAGTTAAAGGCGCCAATTTACATATCCTGCCCCTATCTGCTACTCACAATTTCCCTAATTGCGTTCCCTCATGGCTCGATTTAGTTATGGTTTCCTCTGTTGACCACGTTGAAAAACATGGTCAATATCCAGCTTTGGCTTTTTCTTATCACGATCTCATTTACTTAGCGTATAAAATTAAGCCCCCAAAAGCTAAATCAAGAATCCTTCTGCGGCGTAATTTTGGGGGTATAGATATAAATTGCTTGCGTGAGGATGCACTTGCTATTGACTGGTCCAACGCTCTAAATCATGCTACAGTTGATGATCAGTTGGCTGTGTTCAACTCCCTCGTCATCAAATTGTTTGATCATCATGCTCCTATCCGTCCTGTGCGAATAAAGCATCTTCCTGCTCCTTGGTTAACGGACGACATTAAAAGACTGCAACATAAAAAAATCACAGCAAAATTGAAATATAGAACTAATCCTAGTGTTAAAAACGAAAATAATTACAAGAAAGCTCGTAATCGCTGCAATACGATGTGTAGAGATAATCAACGACGCCATATACACAAATCCGTGATTGAAGAAAAAGATTCTTACAAAGTATGGAACTTTCTTAAATCTATAGGAGTAGGTAAAGCACAACAACACATTAATACTCATAACATCAATTTCAATGAACTTAATAAGCACTTCTCATCTTCTAGTGTCATTGATGACACATCGAAATTAAATACAATCAACAATCTCAATGCTTTATCCTCTCCTAGGCATCCTAGTTTTTTCTTTAGTCAATTTGCAGAAAGTGATGTTAAGAAGACCATTCTAGCCATTAATTCTGATTCAATGGGTGCTGACTGCATTAGTCGTAAAATGATCATTCCCATCCTCGACATATTTGCCCTATAATCACTTCCATATTTAATTATTCCATTACGTCCAATCAATTTCCTTCAGCCTGGAAAGACGCTCAAATCGTCCCAATACCCAAAAAAAATTCCTATTGATTACTCTGATTTCCGTTCAATATCAATTCTTCCTTTTCTGTCCAAAGCCCTTGAGCGTCTCGTTCAATCTCAACTTACACAGTTCCTTTATTGCCATAATCTTTTGAATCCTTTGCAATCTGGTTTCCGTCCCGGTCATAGTACGACAACTGCGTTAGTAAAAGTTACCGATGATATTCGAAAAGGCATGGACACACAGCAGGTTACACTCCTCGTTTTGCTTGACTTCAGTAATGCCTTTGGTTCTGTGGATTTCGATATCATACTTGCTACTCTAAGGTCACTTAACATATCTCCTAATGCAATTGACTGGTTTCGTAGTTACCTGTTTGGGCGTCGGCAACGCATACAAATCCTTGACTCACACTCTGACTGATCTCCTGTAGTTGCTGGCGTTCCGCAGGGTGGCGTGTTATCTCCTCTGTTATTTACTGTATTTATTAATACTATCTCTCAACACGTTTCTTCTCTCTACCATTTGTATGCAGATGATCTTCAAATCTACCATCAAGCCAAACTACCTGAGCTACCTTTTGCTATAAAAGCAATAAATGAAAACTTGGAGAACATATACACATGGAGTAAGTCATTTGGTTTACGACTGAATCCTATTAAAACGCAGCTTATTATAGTTGGCAGCGCAAAACTTATATCCAAAATACACCTCTTCACTTTACCACCTGTATGTCTTGACGGTGTTATTATACCTTACAGCAAAACGGTAAAAGATCTGGGCATCATCGTGGATCAAAACATGTCTTGGGACTCACAGCTATGTGATGTGAGCAGGAAGATGTTTGCTTCTCTAGGATCTCTTAAACGGTTACGCAATTTTCTCCCTATACCTACTAAGATTGCCTTAGCAAATACTCTCCTTTTACCGATTCTTGATTATGCTGATCCTTGCTATCTTGATCTTAGAGAGGAGCAATTAAATAAGCTTGAGCGCCTTCAAAATGTATGTATACGATTCATATTTGGTCTACGTAAATATGATTACATTTCCGACTTCCGAAAAAAGCTCAAGTGGCTCCCTATCCGGCTTCGTAGGAATACTCACAAACTTCATCTTCTTTACTGTATTCTGTTCAATCCAACCTCTCCCCCGTACCTAAAGGAACGTTTTGAATTTTTGGGCAGCTCACATCCTCGACGTCTGCGATCCGATAACAGTCTGGTACTAAAAATTCCACAACATTCCTCGTCATTTTATAGTGACTCATTTACAGTTACTGCGTGTCGGTTATGGAACGCCCTACCCTTGAATGTCAGGAATTCAAAAACGTTCCCTACTTTTAAAAAACGATTAAAAAAACACTTTCTTTCTTTTTAATTATTTTTTTTTTACTCGTGCCTGTAGAATATAATTTTGAGTAGTGTATATTTTTCTATACTGTTAGTATGTATGAATTTACTTACCTAATTTATATTTTGTATGTATGTATGTATGTATGTATGTATGTATGTATGTATGTATGTATGTTTGTATGTATGTATATATGTATGTATGTAAGTAGTATGTATATATATGTGTATTTATCTTTATGTATGTTTATGTATTATTTATATTGAGTATTGTTCACACCCTACTCACTATTTATTTATTTTCCGATTTCCAACGCCTTAAGGTTGCCTGGAAGAAATCGCTATTTCAGCGATAAGGTCGCCTATTGTACATGTTCTTACATTTGTATTCTATTATTTCTTTTTTGGGTGTACAATAAAGAGTTTATTATTATTATTATTAATGCCTTAAAGTAGGAAACGTAAGTATCTTAGTAAGAACGGATTGTCTTAACAGTAGGTTGCCAATTTCCCTCTGCCTACCCTGCTATGTGATATATGTAGCATAAAGCTAAACTAAAAAATAAACAAGCCAACAATACAAACAAGTAGTTCCTGGTATGAAAGCCTTCAACCAAGCAAACTCTTCAACTTTATAATATTACGTATATTTTATAATATTACTTATTACAAACCTATTATTTCAAAATTTTAGATTAAGGCGAGGCCAGTCGTGGCGCAGTGACACAAAGTCTGTAAAATCCATTTCTTTGCCCTGGTCGAGGCTAAGCGTGGCGTTGATTTCTGCCACTCAACACGCAAAGCCTCCAGAATTCGGCAGAAAGTGGGGAACGGAGTGTCTTAACACTAGGTTCCCTCTGCCTACCCTGCTGTATATAAGATGATAAATATTTATTATATTCAATACAAAATTCTTAAAATCATAATATTATCTAAGTTTATATAAGCTTTAGTAGCGTATAACTTACTGGGAGTAAGAACAAATAACTCAAAAAGATGATTGTCCTCCATTTTAATTAAATTCAATCGTAAAGTGTGCGGCGGAAGATTTATAGCACAATCTCGTTTATGAAATGTACGGTATATTAAAGTCACCTTTATATACTTATCTATTGTTTGTATAATTTCTATTTTCAAGATATAATTTGATGCTAGTCGTGGTACAGTAATAGATCAGGTTGTTGGTTCGATTCTCACTCGAGGATATGGAATATTTAATATTCCATTTTCTTCGCTCTGTTGTCGAGGTAAAACGCGGCGTTGAGTCCGCTACTCTACACACAACCCCTCTGTCTATCATGCTGTGTGCGGGATACAGCGGGATGCATAAAAATGAGATATAATTATAATAGGATAAATTTAAATATAAGTCGTAGCGCAGGCGCAGAAACGTGCAACTGCAAAACCGATGGGTTGTGAGTTTGATTCCCACTCATGTAAATGAGATATCGTCGACCTTTAGTGCAAACATAGTCACAACCTATAAAGCAAATTCTCAGGAGACAAAAAAAACGTCTTTTGTTAACTACAGTATATACGTATTTTTACAATATCGTTTGACTTTTATTTTACATTAAATAGAATAAAGGTCAATTATGCATCTTTTTTACAATTTCGGACGGTATAATGAACGCGATCAGGCCATAAATGCGACTTTTATGAGTTCGACTCCCACTAAGACTCCCAAGAAAGCAGTACTATGTATATTTGTGTTTATAAAGTGGCATACACGTTGCTATGGCAACGCCAACGCATATTATTATACGCGTCAAGTGGTTCTCTAGTATATAGTGTTACTGTGGTTAATTTAACCCAAGAAATAAATAAAAATACAATATCTTTAACATTTATAAAGTGTTATTCCACACTTAGGAAAATATGCTTAGAAAACGTAGCGCCAACGTATAAACATTTGAATGCCCCGCTACCTACAAATTTTTATCGTTCGCTTAGTTTTATCGTTCGCGTCATCGTAAACACGATCTATCGCAACGAGCCGTGCTTCTAGCAGATGCACCAGCTGCTCATGCTGCTCATTGAAATTGTCAGCCATATCACCAAGTGAAGATGCATGACACCTGCCTCTTCCTTAGAGAGTCGCGGCTGCTCTGAAGTTATTTGTAGAAGATGGCTGCGCAGACTCGATTTTATAATTTTTTCTTACTTTTGGTTAAAATCTAACTTCAAGACCGCCACGACTCATCGAACGCATTGTATGAGGCGCGCACCCATCTCCCCCCACTTTCCCCACTCTTACTAAATGTAAATGTATGAGTACTCTTTCCAACTCTTTCCATACTACTCTTTACATCCAGTATATCGTTTCTTACTCGCAACCCTCTCCCTCCCTACTGAACTTCCACTACTTACCCCACCTACCAACCTCTTACTCATTTCGATTCTCTTCCCTATTCAGTTTACATAACGTTAAACAACATAGAAATGCTTATTTAAAAGAGATTGCTTTAAAATAGAGCGTTCACTGTGCTCTCCTTATTCTTCAACTACCTGCTATAATACTATATAGTATAGTGCTACACAAATATGTAAAATTGGGCGTCTCGAAAATTTGGCGGTGCGGGAACAGGTATGTTCAGACTAGGTTCCCTTTGCCTACCTCGTTATATGCGGGATATAGCGTGAAACTAAAAAAAATACACAAAAACTTATAAACAAATATTTTCAAACACTAAACAGTTTAGACGGTCCATTCTCAATAGAAATGTTTCAGTTTATCGTTGCTCTATAAAAAGTTCAACTCATTTATTCATAGAGGCCTGAATGGCGTGTCATGGGACGCCATATTGGATGGCGTATTCAGACGAGATTGGTGCTGTGAATAGCTTCGGCCCAGTAAACTAGCAATTTTATTTGTTTTAATTGAATATATAGCGGGGTTGGCAGAAGGAACCTATTTTTAAGACAAGTCGCCGCCTACCGTCGACCGAATTCAGGAACCATTGGGTGTCGAGTAGCGGAACTCAATGCCGCGCTTTGCCTCAAATATTTCTTAAAGGGAAATTATAAATAATCATAAACCTTTTATATTGACATTTTTTACTCAAAACAAAAAGGTGAAACACATTACAGTAAACATTAGATTATTTTAAAATTTTCATTTAAATTATCTTATTATACATATACTTAGTAAATATCTTAAATATGTTATTTTTGCAACATATTCAAAACATTTACTTTAGTAATACTAGTACACAGCGTGATACTGGAAAAAAAAAGAAAGAAATGTTTAGACACCAAAAAATATTTTTTATCTATACACGTTTGTCTTTATGGTCTCTCTTTGTATTCTTTAAAAAGAGATAATGTTTTTTTATATACTCTATATAATAAAAAGAGAACATAAAGGCACGCGTGATTGCAGTCAATTAGATTGCAACTGATAACAAGTTTATTAATAAAATAAAAAAAATGGCATCAATTCGAAAGTAACGGTATTTTGCCAAAGAGTAATATTATGAGTTAAATTTAATAACCCACAGGCTACGAGGCTATATTTGAGGCAAGATTTAAAAAAAATATAGACGAATTATAACAATAAATTAATTATTTTTTCCTCTAAATTCATTCTTCTATTTTTTATTCGCCTATATAAAAAAAAATAATCAAAATTTTATACGCTTATTTGGTAGCTCCGCTCCTAGGTCTACCGTGTACAGTATCACTAGATTCCTTACTCGGTTGGTATTGTAAAATCTATTCTATCAAGTAATCCATTGTTGTGTTTCTGTTATAAATATGAATAGTTTATTAGGTTAAGCGCGCTAATCTCAGGAACTACTTGTACGAATTTAAAAACAAAATTTGAATGGGTAACCGTTTATCGAGCTATAGTATATTGCATCACGTTAATCGTTTTGACATAGCGTACTATATCTGCGGTCAGTTAGATCGGATATTAACTTAATATAATATATTATTTTTTGCATTTAAAAAAAAATACCCAAGTATCCAGGTAAAAGAAGAAAGAAGAGTGTAGTGAATATTAACTTTTAATAAAATTAATTAATATTGATGACAATGGACGAGGCGAAAGAGGTGCTCTACACACCGTAGCGTTTGGCGCTCCGTTCTCTCTGACTACCCCGCTAGGGACAAGCGTGAAGCTAGTATAGTATAGTATATTATCACATTGCATGTTGAATAGCGGAACTCAACGCTCGATTTTGCCCGCCAGCTGGGATGTTTGTAGATTGTGATTTTATAATTTTTAGTTTTAGAAAATGATTCCCACTCGAGGAACAGAAATATTAACTATTCGTTCTCTCGCTCTGGTACCGAGGCAAAGCCTGGCGTTGAGTTTCGACACTCCACACGTAATGTCTCCAGAATTCGGTGGAAAGTGGGGAACGGAGTGTCTTAACATAAAGTTCCCTCTGCCTAACCTGCTATATGTGCGATACAGCGTGAAGCTAATTAAAAATAATGTAGTGATGAAGAAATTTGGCGGTGCTTGTGGAACGGAGTGTCTTAAAGGTGAACTCCTTTAAAACACTGTTCCATCTCTCCATTCTCTGTCTAGCCGCTATACGCGTCAAAAAGCGTAAACATAAATAGTATTCTCAGTAATCCAAGGCGATATGGAGCATTTAATGAAAGATATCTGTATTATTTTTATATTTACTTTACTGTTTTTATTTGATTCAAAGCATGAAATTGACCCAATTTCAACAAATGAGGTCGATGTTTTCGTGTTTTGTAATTATTATATTTATTTATTTTAACATTTTATTTTTGTAATTGTCAGTCAACTTTCAGTTTATGATTTTTAAATTACGTTAGTCATTGAATTTACGAGTATAATATTTGAAGTTGAATATTAACAGTTGTTGATATTTAAAGCGAGTTTTATAGAGTAGGCCTATTATACAGAGTGAAAGCGTCTGCGCTCCTTTTACGGGAGTAGCATATAGGAAAAATATTTCAAACCTCAACAGCTTAGGCGTAGGATTTTTGTTCATTTCACGATGTTTATCCATCCTGTATTTCGTGTGACGCAGTTACGCATAGATACCAATAACGTAAATACATACCTACTACTACAAAAATACTACTAAGCGTTGCCGATCTGCCGCTTGTCATGCTCAAACAACATACTAGAACGAAAAAGGGCTATATCTCGTTCTATTTTACCCAATTCAAAATCGCCACCAATACCCACAACTCGATTTCGTGAATGAGGTGTGTGCGGCATTATCGCTTTGATTTGATAAGTTTGTGTCTGTGTGCGTCATTCTTGACAAATGGCGTTTCATTTTGCAATAATTTTATTAATTATTTTGTTTGAATAAATCCCTTTTTCATTTTTGTAAAAAAATCTTTTGTTTTAATTGTACCTATTAGGTTTTTACAGAGCAGTAAAAACTATGGTTTCATTTAAAGTGGTGAAGACAAGAACACTCTGTATACAATTATAGAGGCACAAACGTGCGACTAAGGGATAAACTGTTGTAAGTTCGATTCGTACTCGAGAACTAAAATATTTTATATTTGCATTTCCTCGCTCTGGTAACGGCATTGAGTTCCGCCACTTAACACAAAATGCCTCAAGAATTCAGCGGAAAGTGAGTCTTCCGAGTGAGAATCAAACTCACAACCGTCGCTATTATAGTCATACGCCTGTGACCCTGCGCCACGACTGGCCTCAATCACGTACAAATTTAGTTTGTTTATAAAAAACATGCCTCCTCCGACTTCGCTCCCTTGCACAAATAGAAATGACTACCAATTCTGTATGACTGAAGTGTAGTACTGCGTACGGTGTATTTTGAATTCCGCTACGTTCAAATTTATATTCATTTTCAAAAAATATTTTTTATCCTTAGTGTGGAATAACAAAATTGGTCTAAAATATATTTAAATAACTGTAGCCTTTTTGACAAATGAAACGACAATAGTAAAGTGTGTTAACATCATAGAAAAGATCAAATACTTTTATTAGAAAATTTTTACTTGAAAACGGCAACAACGGGGGACGCTTAAGGAATAAATATACATATTGCATTTTCATTTCCGTTCTTACATTTATTGCAATTGGAATGCATTTCCTATGTTTGTATTCTAAAAGTTATATATTAAAAGTGACTTATTTATACATAAGTTATTTATACTTTTTACCTACTTGTTGTTCTACGCATAGCAGAGTAGGCAAAGGGAACCTGGGAACCTTGTTATAAGACACTCCATTCCTATAAACGCCTTCCTTCCCTCTGTTTCAGCAGAATTGTGGAGGCATTACGTGTAGCGTTGCGAAACTGAACGACGCGCTTTGTGAGTGAGCGAGTGACGAAATGAAAGTAATAAATATTTACATCCCTCGAATGGGAATCAAACCCTCAATCTGTCGTGTTTTGCATACGCTTGTGGCCTTGCGACACGTCAGGTGTTAAAGTCTGTGAAAGGCTGATGGTGATGATGAAGATAATGATGTTGCTCCCCCGCTTAAGACGTAATATTTCGAAAATTGGAACTGAAAATAGAGAACAGAGTGTTTAGACACTAAATTTGTGTCTAAACTTCTACTCGTGAAAATCGTGAAAATATTATATAAAATAGTTATGATATGTAGTATCGTAGCATATGATATGTAGCAAATCTAAATCACACTAAACAATCACGAAACCGTTTTCAATTTCCAAACTTCATTATAATATAGCTGAAGAGACTGATTTTGAAAGCTTAATATATTTCATATCAAATATGTAGATAATGCTGATATTTTACACCTATGTATAAATTTTCTCTTATAATCTCTAACCAGAACGTTAATTACTTTTGTGTACAATATATATTAGCGTTGACATTAGTTCAATTTTATGTACTATGGTGAAACCTAATTATCCTAGTAAGCAAATATAGCTGGACCAATAAAGTAAGTATTCCAGTGGAACCCACCCGCTATCGAAAACCGCAAAATGTTAATTAGTGAAACCCATGTTGACTGCAGAGGACGCCACAAAGGAATGAATTGGATCTGAATATTGTAAAATCAGTTTGTCGTTGCGCTTATATCTACTGAACCAATGCGTTTTCTGGAACTATCTTTATTTGATGGTCGGCCATTGATTCCTGTTTACGTTTGTCGTAGGTTGGATTATACCACGTATTCGTATAAATTGTGGGTTCTTTTTCCCACGGAGTTAAATAAATTTAATTCTTGATTCCTTCTACTTCTAAAGTTGCTCAAATCTAGTTTTGCTTTCCTGATCTAGTGAAAACTGACTGTCTTGTGAATGGTAAATAAATATATACTCTAAATAAAAATATCCTCTACATCCCCTCCATAATCACAGACAGAGAGATGTGTATATATGTACGTGTAGGATATTAGACATTAAATTACGGTAGGTACTGCTCGTCATAATATGCCACGAAAATCTTAACACTCTGTTCCCTCTGCCTACCTCTCTATACAACTACTACTTACCACTCTTACAGAATGAAACTACAAAATTCCGGAACCGAACGACGTACTATTTTCAATTGTAAGCAATTGTATTTTCTTAATGCCACAATAGTGGTACAAAAATACAATTACCAATTTTATTCCACTACATAAAAGCTTAAAAAATCAGCTTCACTGTGAATCCCGTATCCAGCAGGGTAGGTAGAGAGAACCTAGTGTTAAGACAATTCGTTTCCCACTTTCTGCTAAATTTTTCGAGGCATTGCGTGTTGAGTGCCGGAACTCACCGCACCTTGGTGCCAGAGCAAAAAAATGAAAACAGTAATAAATAAGAATTTATCCCCTCGATTGGGGATTCACTGAACTGATCCCACAACCGTCGCGTTACAGTCACACCCTTGTGTCCTTGCGCCACGGCGACCTCACATAAAAATTAATANAAAAATAATAGCTAATTACTGATGACTAAATATAATACTAGTTTAGTTAAGATTTTAGGAACTCGCATGGTTATCGACATCACTTGCTGGCTTAACCTCATCATAATGATGTTTTATATGTCTCCTATTAATTAGTAATGACAAGGTGTTGTTTCCGTGAATCTTTACTATCTTAAAAGGACCCTTCCATATAGGAGATAAGGCTTTTCGGAGTCTTAAATGATTTTTCAGGTACACATATTGACCCACTTTGTATTGAACCTTCCTGGATCGTTGATCATAATATGTTTTTGAAGTCTCCTTGGACTTACATATATATTCGAGAGCCTTTTGACGCGAGAACTTAAGTCTATGTTGTAACATTTTTACATAATCAGGATAAGTGACATACGGTACTTCATCGTAAATGGAATCAGGTATAAAAGCTTTATGGCCAAAAATCAACTCATAAGGAGTATAATGTGTTGTGCAATGTACTGCGGTATTGTAGGCTTTTGTTTAATTTTTAAAAATTCACATGTCTTTTTAAAAAGTTCTGCAGTAAAGTTAGTACCTTGATCAGTTAAAATCATTTTTGGAATACCGAACATAGAAATGAAATGCAAAAGACAATCGCTTGTCTCTTCTGCTGAAACACCACGGAGTGGGTAAGCAGCACAAAATTTTGTGAGGTCGTCTTGAAGTGTCATTATGTATTTTAATTTAGCAGTGCCCGATTCTGGTAAAGGACCCACAATATCTAAAGCTACCCTTTGAAAAGGGGCATTGGATGTCGTAGTTATTTGCATTGGCGCCCTATTAGTTTTCCGAAGAGCTTTATTTTCTTGACAGAGAGAACAAGTTTTAACATAATTTTCCACATCATGTCTCATACCCTTCCAATAATACTTCTCCTGAATGCGTTTAAGCATCCTAACCGAGCCTAAATGTCCAGCAATTGGTAAGTCATGATTTTCTCGTAGAATTTTCTTTATTTCACTAACAGCGGGATATATTATATTATCATGGTATATGTTTATGGTAATATTAGTATTGTGAAATAAATAAGTGAAGATATTATATATTTTGATAAATGAATTATTTTCAAATGGGTTTTTGAAATCTGAAATAGCAATTTCAGTTATATTAGTATAGTTCTGTAATAAATAAGATTTTATAATTTTTAGAGTATGGAAGATTTCCGGGTATGTGCATTCATCGAAATGATGAACTTTCGTATAAATTAAATAAATATCCTTATTGTTTAACAACACTTTATTAAAAGAGTGTAGTTGTTTTTCGCAATACATAATTTCATTAAAATTTTCTATATTATTCATTACTTCTTGAATGTAAGCGTTAGATTCATCTAAATCTATAGAACTTGGAATTAAAACAATTTTACAGCTAGTTTTAAGAAGAGATTCATTTCTTTCAATAATTTTAGTATCATATTGTATAGATTTAGAAGCAATTTCCTTAAGGAATTTTGAATATTCGGCATTATGTTTTACAGTATCAGTGGAAATATTATTTCCAGAGTTATTTAATATAGAAGAAGGATTTTGTGTTATTTCATTATCATTATTAGATATAGAAGGATTTACATGTTCTGTAGAAATAGTAGGAATTAAAGATTCAAGATTAATGTCATCAGGTTTGCTTTGATTTTCTGGATTTGGAAGATCAATAATTTCAATAGAAGGATTGAAAATAGCAGGATTAGAGACNGAGGGATTGGATAAGTGTCACCTATGGTTACGTCGTTAAGTTTTCGATAATCTATTACTACTCGCCACTTTTGTTGACCAGAAGCATCTAATTTTTTTGGCACTATCCAAATAGGTGATGACCACGGAGAATTAGAAGGCTGAATTATACCCTGTTCTAACATTATATTAGTTTGTTTTCTTACTTCTTCTTTATGTACTTCAGGGAATCGATAAGATTTGGTATGAATTGGAACATCTGAATTCGTTTTTATTTCATGTTTAATGGCGGTAGTATAAGTTAATAATTCTCCGGGTAAATGGAATATATCAGAATATTCGGAGCATATTTCAAAGAGAGCATCCTTTTCCTCAGAGTTAAGATGAGATATTCGAAGTTGATCTAGTATAGATTTAGTTCTATAATATGTATCATATTCTTTTGAGCAATTAGTATAATTAATAGAATGAGCATCTTTCGGAACAAGTGAATTTGACTTAGAAATAATTACTAAATTGAGATTTGAATTAAGAGTAACAGAAGATTCTGACGTATTAATGATGGAAATATTAATTCTATTATTATCTTTTACTCTAACAAAACAGTTCGCCACTAGTAACGTATCAGAAATATTCTGATCTAAGATGAAACCTTCGTTAATTTCGGGATTTTTTACAGAGCATTCAATTATCATTTCAGATCTAGGAGGAATGATGTAGGTAGGTACACGAAATTGAAGTTTAATATCTTCATCGTCTATTTTTAAAACATCCTTATTATAATCTATGGTGCACTTAAAATTATCTAACATATCAGAACCAATTATTCCGTCATAAGGTAAGTTAATATTTTTTATTAAATGAAATTTATGAGTTATAAATTTTCGCGGAGAATTAGATAAATAAAGTTTAAGATTAAAGTGTCCCATTGTTTGAGTGCACTCTTCTGTGGGGTCAATGCCTTTCAAATTTATAACTTCAGTTCTGAGTTTCGGCGTATTTTGAATACAGTTAAATTTGATTAGACTTATTGAGGAACCAGAGTCAATTAATAATGATAATGGCGTGTTAGATACAGACGTTTGAACTTGAATATGCGGTAATAATATTTTAGTTGGATCAGAAGTAATTTCAAAAATTTCCATTTCAGACTTAGCAGCAGACATAGACTCAGTGGATACAGTGGTTTGAATCGGTTTAACAGATTCATTGATCTTAGAAGATATCGAAGCCAAATGAGGCTCAATTACGCTTGCATTTCCAGAAACAGTGGACTTCACTAACTGCGCAGATTCACTGGATACAGAGGATTCAGCGGATACAGCGGATACAGCGGATTCAGTGGATTCAGAGGATTCAGAAGATTTAGTGGATTCAGTGGATTCAGAGGATTCAGTGGGCTTAAAAGATACAGTGGATTTAGTAAGGTTATACGAAGAGTTGGTGCCAGTTTTATTTCTTTGGTGTCTCACACGACACCGATGTGAGACATCACCTAGTTTTTTACGTCATCGACTTCGTCGCGATGATTATCCGACATAGCTTGAGAATAATTTACACTTTGTTGTGGTCTAGAAAAGGACGGTTTGCCATGTCGGTGTCGATTGTTATACTCTCGTTTTCTACAGTTTTCTATTGTATGACCAATGTTTTTGCAATAATTAAAGACTTTCGAAGTAGATTGATATGGAGTTCTAGAAATCGGTCGAGAAGGTTCGAAGGATTTTTGCATGGAATTATTTAAGTTAACAACTTGTCGTCGGGGTTGTAAAGGTTTATTAAACCTAGTCACCATATCATTTCTTTTAAAAAGATTTTGATGCACACGCTCTTCGGAAATAGCTATATTTATTGCTTCATTTAAGTTTTTAGGTGTCCTACACCTAACAAAGTTGGAAATTCTAGGGTGTAGGCCCATTGTGAAATGATGGAGGGCGAGATCCTCCATTGCCGCTACTCGGCCTGGGATTTCTTTTACTTTTGTCGAATTTAATGATATTTCTGTCAGTAATTGTGATAAGCAAGTTTCGATTCGTAGAGAAAATTGACTAACATTTTCATTAGGCTCTTGTTTACATTCTTGCAGTTCAGTGAGTAAGTGTGTGTAATGTTTTCTTTGGCTAAATTGTGTTTTTAGAAATTCTTTTAGTTGTTCCCAAGACAAAAAATCTTTTATCGAACAAATTGCTTCAGCTTTTCCCGATAATTGACTTAAAATGAACTTAAACAAAATTGGCTTTTGCCAGTCGGAAGCTAAGTCGAAAGCATTATTACAATTTATAATAAATGAATTTAACGTCTCTCTACATCCATCATATGGTTTTATAAATTTTAATAGAATATTTAAATCCATCTCTGGTATTGAAGGAGTTTTCTTTCCTTTTTGTTTCTTTTGTTCTAAAGAATTTAATGGTCTATCATCCTCCGATTCAGACGGCAAGTCTATAGGATGTGGAACTTGTAACGAATCGCTCTTAATAATTTTGGGCACTTTAGATTCCGCCATAGTTATGAACAAATATAATAAAAAAAATAAAATTAACTTATAAAATTAAATTACGCTGCGTCTAATACGTATACACATGAAATAAGAAACTTATTTAACACATAATAATAACTGATAAAAACATATTTATATATTCATTACACAAAATAAAAAATAAAAATTATTGAAATTAAATTTAAATCGATTTTAATGCCCTTTTAAAATATTTACAATGGAATTTGTATCTAAAGCCAGACTCACATAACGCAGAACGCCACGGTGGTCCAGATAAGCGCCATATCAGGTTACTACAGGTGTGATGCGACTTGGGAAGCAAAACGGCCCACGATTCTCGTAACAAATTTTCACAAATAGTTTATTAATTACACTTTTCACTTTTTATAAATGTTCACAAAGACGTTCCAGGGATTTTCGTAAATCCCTTTCCGCTGCCACCAAAATGTTATAACGCGAATTTGTTTCGTGTTTTAAAAAAAAAGATTTATTTCAATTACACTTAATTTATTAAAATGAAATAGTATTTTATAGAAATAGTATATAAACACTTGAAATAGAATTTATGAATCTTAGGTAACCTTTCTCTAAGACAATGGGATGGAGACTAAAAATAATTAGTAATTATAATATTGAAGCATTCGGCAATATTGTTGACGCGGCAGCGTCAGTCTAGGGATCCGCAAATATACTTGCAGGGTCCGGGTATAACAGAACGCACTACCGCTAGGCGGCCGATATGTTAAATAAACGCACGGCACACACCCCACAGTCGTGTCTCGAACCGTAGGCGGACACTACTACATACACCAGAGTTCCAGGACATAAAATAGCACCACACTCCCGTACGAGACAGGCGGACACTACTACATACACCGGAGCTGGGACATAAAACAGCATCACACACCTACTAATCGCATACCAAGTCATAGACGTGGTATAAAATATGTCAATGACCAACGCCATACAAGCATAGCTTACGTATTGCGATCGTACTGTGAGACGGCATCAGCCACGACATAGTTAATGTCGCTATAACAGTTCGCATAAGCCCATCACGCGCGACGTCAAGCAACATTCAATATTATAATATTGGTCAAAGATCANAAAGAGGAACCTAGTGTTAAGAGTTAAGACACTCTGTTTCCACGCGCGACCCAAATTTTGACAATTTATTTTTACAAATGGAAACATTTAACATAATTGACAATACTCAAGATATTTCAGTAATGTCAGACGAAGCCAGTTCTCCGGTCACGCGTCAAGGGCGGCTGACGAGTTCTTACAACCTGCGCTATTTATACATTGAATATATTTTAAAAAATAATAGAGAGTTACAGGTGCTGCTGTCGAAGAATTAATGTGTCAGATTGAATTAGTGTTGATACAGATTTAAATTACAGATGTGCTTGGTTCCATCTCGGGAGAATGTATTATATTACTTTCATTTAGCGGAGCGCCGAGTTCCGCCACTCAACACGAAATATCTATAGAAATGGGTTAAAATTGGAAACGGAGGGTTTTAACAAGATGTTTCTTGATGTAAAAAATATATTATTTTTATACATCTGAGGCAAGTTTTAAGATGAAATTATAAGCCACTTTATTCTTTACTTTTTATTGATTTCAACGAGCTGGCAAAGTGGCCAGTTCGTAGTAGAGTTACTATGAACTTAAGAAACCATATATATGTCTGTGGCTGTTGAGGGTTCGATTTCCACTCGAGGTAATAAATTATTTTCATTTACTCGCTTTCGTAACAATACAAAGCGCGGCGTTGAATTGCGCCACTATACTAAATATATAGAAATTTCACCGAAATACAGGGAATAGAGAGTCTCAGCGCTAGATTCCCTCTGGCTACCTCTAGCTGCCGTAGCGGAATTTGGAGAAGTATTGTTTCGCGAAAATTAAATTACTTCACTATATCATCAATGTCACGTTTAGTGTTTTTTGTTTAGTTTTGCAAATTATCACCGTCTATCGTCATCGGCTTAAACTTAATTAAAGTTTAAGCCGATGACGATAGACGGTTATATAGCTAAATAAGCTATATTAGTTTTTGTAACAATTTTTAATCTTATTTTATTAATCGATTTTTTAATTTAAGCTTATGAGGATAATGCCAGTCTTACTTTTTAAGGTGACTTAGTATATTATTATAATATAGATATTGTAATTTAATATTTTTTTTTGCATTTAATAAAAAAGGAAATAATTGAAACACAATAATTTCCTCAAAAAATTCAGCGGACTGTGGAGAAGGAAAGTGTCTTAATGGGAATGGAATTGAGGGTCTCAACCATATGTTCTCAAGTTCCCTCTGCCTACCCTGCTATGTGCGGGATACACCGTGAAGATAAAAAAATGTGTCTCAATAGAAGCAGAGAGTAGATAAAAAAAATGTGAATGATAACTATATTTACGCTCTATTGTGTAGTTTCTTGCTTTTGTTGCCAAAAAATATAAATATAAAATGCTAATCATCTGCCAAGGGGAATTCCCATTTACCTTACTGATGATTGATTACGGATTTAAATATTTAAAACATTTTTTTTTCAACTTCACGCTGTATCCCGCACACTGCAGGGTAGACACAGGGAACCTAGTGTAAAGACACTCCGTTCCCCACTTTTTGCCGAATTCTGGAGGCATTTCGTGTTGAGTGGCAGAACTCATCGCCGTATGTAATTAAATATTTCATTTCCTCGAGTGGGGATCGAACCCACAACCAGTCAATTTCACAGTCACACTATGTGCCCCTGCACCACGACTGGCCTGAAAATCATTTAATTTAGTTAAACTCTCTTAAACTTGAGGCCTTCGTGTCGCAGGGGCACAAGCGGTTGTGTGTTCGACTCCCACTCTGGAAAATGTAATATTTAATATTTTCATTCCCTCGCTAGGTAAAGCGCGGCGTTAAATTCCGCCACTCAATACGCTATGCCTCCTAAATTCGGCGGAATGTGGGTGAAGTGTCTTAGCACTAGCATTACCCTGATATGTGCGGGGTAAAGCGTGAAGCTAAGTTAGATGATTTACATATTTGTTTATCACGAATCAAGAATATTCTATTACTTTGTTGAAAAAAATATATATTGTAAGCAATAAATTAGGCAATTTAATATCTAATAAATGATGTTATTTTTGTAAGGATTTAATATAATTATTTTAATAAGATCCTTTTGTTAAAATGAATTATTTAATTTATTTTATATATTAATTAATCTTTGTGTGTTAATTATGAGAATAGATTTTTGTTGATACCTATATTGGTATAGTAACAGAATAAATATGAATAATAGAAGACTTACATTAAATACTAGCGGCCCGCCTGGGGCTTCGACCGCTTGAACTACATGTATATTTATTTAATAAACAGAATTGACTGACAACTACATAATGACGTCTAATATGATTTTTTATTACTTTAATCTGTAATCTTCAAATATGATTTTTTTTACCACATTAAATAAAATTAAAAAAATTAAAATCAAAAAATAAATAAAATAAATTGATACATAAAGCTAATTATTTATTATACGTGTATACTTTTATAACAATACGTTGTTTTAACCTATGTTATGTACGTCTTATCATAATTTTAAAACTCTTTTAAATGAGCTGATGTCAGAGTATAATTTAATTTACTGCTTCAGAAACAGCCTTTAATGTTAAATTATTGATTTGGGTAAGGATGCATAATATTCTTTGTAAAATAACTGTAATGATTGCATATTAACTCCTGTACAGTTTTTAAATTAGTTACATATATTATTAGCTAAATGTATAATTGGTAAATATTATATGTAGTTACTACAGAGTACACGTAAAAAGAATGTTTTAACGCATTTTTATATAGATATTTCTTTGAAGACAAAAACCGTTCTTTTTCTCTGTGTTGAATTAATTACGGCTTAAACTTAACTGTTATGATTTATGAAGGTAACTTCACTAATAAATAACAATTCAATTTTGTTTACTTTATTGATTGTATTATGAATAATATTACTTTAAAAATATAAATTTTCATCAATAATCATATAACCAAGACATTTCGAATATCATTCTTTACCAAAAATCTTACCAGCGCAATTCAGAAAATGATGCTTTATGCACAGCGCCATCTATTGAGCTTAAAGTAAAATAATAACTGTTCGAACAGTTAAAAAAATCCATTTTTATTTTAAATTTCACTTAATATATTATTACATTAGTCTAAAACGACGTTGTACTAAATGCATATTACACAGTTAAAAATACAGATTCATTACAAACAATTATACATTTATTACAAGTATAGTGTCGATATCTATCGATAGCTATATAATATTGATGAAACAAACTTTAAATGTTATTCTAAGTTAAAACAAAGCAATTGGTGAAAGTTTAAGTAAATCGGTTCAGTACTTTCGAAGATTAACGTGATCATACATATTATACATACAGACAGACAGAGACAAGATATTAAAAAAAAAAATTTTGCATTCTATTTTTTTTTTAAGTGTGGAATACACTCTATCCATTCCATCCTCTATCCATTTCAGTCAAAATTACTACATGAACAGAAAAAATATTTTTACTGTTTTATTATATAGAGATAATTATGAAAAATTATAATGAATATAAATATTTATTGATATTATTCCAAATAATAAAAAATAAAGTCATTAAAATAAATTACCTTGTCATAAAAATGATTTAGAATCACCACAAAATCACTAGAAACACTAAACACAGCACTAGAACACAACACCCTAAACGAAGTTCTATCGAAGTATCCCAAAGCGAAGTTCCACACTCTCGCACCGGCGTAGAGCGCGTAGACGTCGTCGCTCGCGCGTGGTCGCGCTCTGACTGTATGTAGAGTAGAGTCTGTAGTCTCTACTACTTTATAAAACATATTATTTTATTCGTATGTTTTGTCCGTCTTTTTATATACTTATTACATATCGTAACTTTACATTATTCTCGTTATTGTTCGTTCGTTCGTTTGGTAAGTGTGGCGTTTATAAATGTTAATATTTAACCGCAATTGAGTTTAGGCCATAGTTATTGCGGTCGATGACAGAATAAGCAAATTGCAAAAAAATATCCAAAAAAGGACAATAATTTAGAAATTTTATTTAATAACATTTAACATTGATTTTTATATTAAAATAATTGTTGACGCCAGTCTGTAAACGCGACTGGTTGTGGGTTCAATCAGCACTCTAGGAAATGAAATATTTATTTACAACTTATATTTACATTTCTTTGCTCTACTATCGAGACAAAGCTCGGCATTGAGTTCCACCTTTCAACACGCAATGCCTCCAGAATTCGGTACAAAGTGGGGAACGGAGTGTGTGCCTACTTGCCTGCCCCGCTGTGTGCGGGATACAGCGTGAAGCTGGTTTATTTAATTTTATTTTAAATACATAAATATTTGAAGTGCCTTAACACTAGTATCCTAGGTTCTCTCTGCCTACCTTGCTATGTGCAGATATATCCTGTGGTGCTAAAATATATATGTTATTCTGTTATGCATCTACATGTTATGCAAATGAGTTGAAACTTACAGTTTTAACTCATTTGTTCTCAATTTTCGATACAACATAATTAATCAGTTAATCTCAGATGTTCTAAATCTTTCACCGTCGCGTAAACACAAACAGACAGCGGTGTATTGTTTTTCTTCATACATGTCCCACTTTTTTAAGGAAGAATGCCAGCGTTAAGACATTCCGTTCCCACTTTCCTCCCATTTTACTTTTTTTTGTCTGTAATCAATGTGGGCCATCAAAAGTAGCACAACTAAGTCACGACGGTGTCATCAATGGTTTTGGATATAATATTTATTTAGATAACTGTTCCTTTTTATTGAAAGGTTATAATATGATCAATTTTCCGTTCATCTCTCTATCCGTTTATCAAGACCTTTTACAATCTTTTGTAGTTATTGACGGTTCATACAAAATGTGTACAGCCCTTACGTACACCGTCGATGCGAGAGTCCGACTCGCACTTGACCAGATTCCTGCTTAGACAAAACGTGCGGAAATGTTGGCGTCATAATATCTCAAATAATCGGTATCAATTAAAAGGTAAAGGAGATCTATTAGTCTTCATATCTTTAATATTTATACTTTTTGATACATAAAGTTATGTAAGTATGTCTGTATGGTATGGTACACTTTCCAAAGTTTCCCATACATTACGCCATTGAGGTAAAGTAGACGATATATGATATTTTATGAGCTTAAATTTATTTTAGGGAAATATATAAACTCCTATTTTTTCTCTGATAACGACCAGATTAATTTATCATTAGTTCTCCACTTCCCGCCAGAATTGGAGACAATGAGGAGTAGAACACAACACCGCAAATTGATAAAACATAAATAACTTTCTCCAAGCGGTATATCGATGCTAAATTCTATACGTATTTATATGTTTAATGTTGACTCTATACGTATTTATATGTTTATAACTAGTATTGTTTTTTTTTATTTTTCCTCTCTTCTTAGATATATTGTCTATTATATACTCGTATCGGTCCTTTGACATTAGATCACAGATTTGTACATCCTTGTTATTTACTTGTTATCCTTATTCTCAAGGCAGACGAGAGTAGCTAACCATCATTGAGAGTTCTGAGATCTATGCTCTTGTCCGGCAAAATAAAATACGGCGTTGATTTACGGCATTTTATACGTAATTTCTTATTATCAAAGTGAATGAAGGCTAAGTAATGGTGATAACACTAGGTTTTCACTGTTTCCCCTGCTATATGCAAGAGACGCGTGAAAACAAAAAAAACCTAACGGAACAATATTTTTGAATAGCTTTTTTTTAAAATAAAATATATGAATTTATACATTTTAAGAACTGTGACTTTTGGACACTGTCCAAGCACTTGAGTTAATTAATTCGTTCTCGACGCGTTTTTGTTTAAGCACATCTGTCGGGAAATATAGGGACTTTCGAAAGAAGCTTTTAGAAGGAATGATTGTGTAGCTCTGGAACATCATTTATTGAAGTATTTTACATTATTTTCAAATATTATACTTACTTGTTCGAGACAATTAATAGCGAACAAATACTATTATAAAAACAAAAAATAAGCAACAGGAGGAAAATCGAAAAGCAATTTAAGGTTAAGCTTTTAATCACGCTCTTTGTAACTTGTTACAAAGATTTATAAAGTGAAAGAAAGAGGTGACTCTTCCGTCACTGAGCAACTGACAAACACGGACGCACGGACCAATCTTCTGGATTTATAAAATTAAAATTTGGCAAGGAGCTTGAGTTGAGAATGTAGGGAAGCACTAAGAGAGGATTTTTCGAAATTCCTATGAGAATGGGGAAAAACGACGATTTCAATTTACAAAGCGCGGCGTTGAGTTCCGCCACTAAACACGCAATGATTACACACCATTAAACACGATTTCGGCGGCAAGTTGGGAATAGGATGTCTTAATACTAGGTACCCTACCATGTCCGGGAAATTATAATAATAAAAATAAGCTTATTCTGAAATATATATCTTTTTCAAAGTATTGGCAAGAGTTCAAATGATTCCCGGTAAGACACCCCCGCGTCGTGTCGATGTGTCTGATTCCTCAGTTTATTGATACTGTTGATAATAACGTTGAAAGCGTCTGATCTTTTATGAGAACTTTTTCCTATAAATTAAATGATATATTATATTTGTTATATTAAATATCACTCACTCTCATTATTGTATTTATTTTTCAATATTGTAATATAATATAATAATTTATTTAAAATATTTTTGCTTGTTTCTGTTTTCTTTTAGCCTCACGATGTATTCGACATTAAGCATTCCCCATGCATATCTAGGGTTTGGACTCTCCGTCTCACCTACTGCCCAATTATTGAGACAGTACATGTGGAGTCGCGCTTAACTTAACGCCGTAATTTGTCTTGTTACCAGAACGAGGAAGTGCACATAATCAAAGTCAAATGTAAATTGAACCTATGACCGTTATATTTACTATCAGATGCTTTTAGACCTCTAATTACTATGTTAACATGTTTTTTCTATATAAAAACTTTAAATTCTCTTTTTGCCTATACCTGAACATGAAAAAATCATCAATATAATTTTAATCTACTCTAACTGCCAGTTTAAGTGTGTTAACTTTCGATAAAGCTTTATTAATAGGTTAAATTCAAAGAATAAAGAATAAATTGCTTCAAAGAATAAAGTACACAACAAAGTTCCACATAAATCATCCAGAAGATATCTAAATCATGTACCGAAGTTTATCAGTGCTTAGAACTGGCATTTTATAAATTGTTAACCTTATTTTAGTTTGAAAGTTTTGAACTTTGAGCACTAAACGGAACGGACAATGTTGTGTGACGGAGCTTATAATAAAAATAGTTTAGTTTGGTTTCTTATTAATATAAATTTGTAGTAAATAAATCTAAATAAACATTCGTTTAACCTTTGGGAACTTTTGGCAGTGACCCAAATGTATTGTAAGTGAGCTTGTGAGTTCTGTAGAAATATAAATAATAATAGAATAAAATATATTCAAAATGATATATAACATGTTTTGTAATGTGTAAATGAAGAAACCAAGACGAAAAAAAACGCTTTAAAACAAAGGACTTTTTTATAAAAAAATACTAATTTAGAAAAAAACTAAATTTCACTACAAAAATACCTTCTTTTATATATAATGTCATAAGTAGTTAATAAAGCATTAATTGAAAAAAAAGTGCTCCTTTAGTTGGCTGAAACTTTATCAATGAAACTCTTAATATAAGTTAGCGCTTATCGCGACTTCGAGACCAATTAGTGAGAGAGACTTGAACTCGATATGGATTGTTAGTATTGTATGTACGTTATTAATATAGCTGATACCGATATTTGCAAAGTTTAACTTATGCCCTTGTAATAACGTTAAGTTGAAGAATAAAAGTAAATAATAACATAATATATATTTATGATTTGTAGTGTTGTGTGGTCGTTGATTGATTCACAGATGTGAAAATCAACACAGTTTTTGATACAATATTTTTAGATTAATAAAAATAGGAAAGTGAGGCCGTCGTGGCGCAGTGGCACGACGTGTGACTGTAAACGTGATGGTTGTGGGTTTGATCCCCACTCGGGGAATGAAATCTATACTTATAATAAATCTGTAGAAAAGTCGTTTCTGTACATTGAAAATAATTAAAAAAAAAATTAGCCAGGGCTTTAAAGGATAATTAACAGAATCCATTTCCAACATTTTTGGAATTTTTGTCTGTTTGTCTGTTTATCTGTTTGTCTGTTTATGTAAACACGTATCACGTAAAAAGTACACAATAAATTTAAGCAACTTTTATACATAAAAATTACAAATAAATCAAAGTAGCTTTTAGTGTTTATTTCATTGTAATCGCTTCACTCTATCAAAAGATATAAGTATTTAAGTTTTCAAGAAGTTAATATTTGAGATATTAAAAAATCGATACAAGTAACGCTATCTATTGACAAAAATAGTAGGTACTAACGAATCTTGATACTCTCTTTCATACACGTAACGCTATCACTAATTGCGATGGGATCTTAAATAGATGGCGCTGTGCATAAAAGAAAATATAGTTTGGAAAGGTTACCGCTACACTCTATCAAAAAATAATGGACTTAAAGTTTTAAAGATATTTATATTTGAAAAAAAAA
>JAAIXJ010000656.1:269984-293488 GCA_013403705.1 Heliconius hermathena
CATTTCTTCGCTCTGGTGTCGAGGTTAAGCGCGGCGTTGAGTTCTGCCACTCAACACGCAATGCCTCCAGAATTCGGCAGAAAGTGGGGAACGGAGTGTCTTAACACTAGGTTCCCTCTGCCTACCCTGCTATGTGCGGGATACAGCGTGAAGCTAATTTATTTTTTAAATGAATAATCATATAATTCAAGCGGGCAAAGCCGCGAGCAGGCCGCTAGTATTTAATATTTTCATTTACTCGTTCGCTCTATTGGAAATGGGAAACTGAAGTCTTTTAATGTGAATGTAATGTCTGAAAACTAGATTCCCGTGTTCAGTTTGTCTACACTGCTATGTGCAGGATACGGCGAGAAGCTAAAAAAATACCTTAATTAAGGGAATAATAAATAACTCCATATGTTTACCTAATTTTCCAAACATAGCGTATTGAATGGCAGAACTCAACTCCACACACTGTCTTATAATTAGAGAGAGGAAAGGATAATATTTCCCCCCAGAGGGAGTCATTTATTTATTCATTACAATACAATTAATACTATTGTAAAATCAGAGCAATAAAATAAACTTTTAATAAATAATTGGCTTTAGCCATTCTCCATTTCGAAGACTATTAAATGTGAAGTGGAGGCAATTCTCGAGCGCAGTTTACGACGCTATTAGAAACGTTTCTTTATACGCAATCACAGTGATTCCAAACATCTGCTTCTTATATTTAAATGTGTTGACTCTATTGTAAGTCCAATGTTGAGACATGGTCGATTGTGAAGTCATAACATTAAAAATATAATCATTCTATTTGGGCACAACTGATCTAATTATATTGTGACAAAGAATGGCAAAAAGATTTATGAAGCTAGAATGAGTGGTAAGAGAGGCAGAGGTAGACCTCGGAAACACACTATCGATGATAATGGCGAAGGCACACAAACGCACGAGCCCCCCCCCCCCCCCCCCCCCCCCCCCCCCCCCCCCNGGCCCCCCCCCCCCCGTGACACACGTGACAAGCTTTTATGATCATATACATTGTGTATAATGAGGTAATGAACATATATACACACATTGCAAGTAAAATAAAACCTGTTCAGGCCAAACGCCTGTTATAATTTAATAGCAACAATTTTTAAATCATACATATGCTCCTAGGTGATATAAATCATGTATTTTATTTTGTCTTACAATTACCCTACCATAGTATTGTAATATTTATTTGTTGTTCAACTGGAGAATTATACGTGTCCACACCTAAATTTGCTGTTTCAATTATTACTCCAAGAAGTCTACCTGATAGAGGGAGAATTTCACTACAAAAGCTTTTAAAAATAGATCCGCGATATTGAAAAGCTCATTCATAGTAAAGACAAATAAACCAAAGAAGTTCCCTCGCAGAAATAGCTCAAAGTGTATTTAAATAAATCCTAAACAGTCTATTTGAATCTTTGCAGCTTAATTAATTCTTAAGACAAAATATCTTTTGATCTATTATACGTCTTCAGTTAATGTAAAAAGTCTTGATAGGCTTCTTATAGTCACCTCCCACAGTGAACACTACTGTTCGTCGATGTGCACGTTATTCTTAGATTATAAAAAGATATACTCAGAAATTTTATTTCTACCTTTTGTGATACAAACTCGTTTTGAAAATAAAGAGTGATGCTCTAGCTATCCTGGTTAAGTAGGAATGTATCTGAACGCAACAGGTCTGGGTTTGAATCTTGTACTCACAATTGTCTACACATATTCCCACGTATCTACATCCATTGAAACATGTCAACACACGTTCACACATGTCGATAGCTTTACACATGATAACACACATACGAGGGGAATGTCTACATGTGACAGTGGACAGGAATAGGTTGATTTGATTGAACACATATCTACATACATATATGATTATTTCGCGATCTCGGTCATACCAGGGTAGGCAGAGGGAACCTTAGGTTCACTTCTCGATAAAAGGGATAAAATCTGGCCAAATTAAATAGCAACTATCAACTAGTTAATTATATAATTACCATAATTTCAAAGTTGCATTCGTATTTTGTAATCAGTTAAATCCCGTGAAGTTTATAAATGATGCGAATTAAATGTTTTAGAGCGTTGTTCGATATCGAGAGTAGGTGTTAGCGATGGATTGATTATTCATAGGCTTTTAATTCCAACATCGACATATTTCTATCGAAATTCCTTCTTCAAGTTTTGGGACGAACCAAACTAATATTAAATTTCGTATAATGCATTCAACATAACCATTTTATAAATTAATTCAGATTCTTTTTATAAATATTTAAATTCAGCTTCACGTTGTATCCCTTCTATAGAAGGTCTATAAGTAGAGAACCTAATGTGCAACGTGTAATGAAAATAATAATTTTCCTCGCGTAGGGCACTCGTAGAACCCACAACCGTCACGTATTCAAGCTCTTCTTTAAAAACTATATATTATAAAGAATTCACTGTTGTATTTCAATTATTTTAATTTCTCCGCTCTATTGGACAAAATTTGGCGCTCAGACTCGTCTCGCAATGCATTAAATTCCCTCTGCACATCCTGTTACAGCGGGATACAACGTGAAATAAAGAGAATACTTAAAAGAGGTTCGTAATGACTGACATTTAATAACCTCAAAAGAAATGTTCAGTTAGCAACAGCGACCTCCCTAACTGTTGTAATGGAACACGTACTTGGACACTAACACCCGTCAGATAATCTTTGACATTACGTCGGAACAAAAAATAGACTTCGGATAGTGGCGAATATAATGTGATTTCTTTCAAGAAGTAATTCTTTGCAGAGTTTTTTATTGTAGTCTAGTGTCTACAAAAAAAGACAAAAGTAAATAGGTTAAAAATCTAATGAGCAAGATCTTAGTATATTTATTTAGAGTGAATGCATTTTTTTATTTTTCACATATCTTGTATTATTTTTATTAAGGAAATAATCTACTAACGTATACCAATATCATAATTCGGCGATATTGGTACACATTAGTAGATTCGATTATCACTTGCAGAGGTTTATAATTTGCAACAGACAATATCTGAATACTGAGTGAAAAGTGAAAGTGAAAAAGAAATGTAAAATATAATGTCAAAAATAATACCTATTAGCATCTTTCTGTGTTGCGAAAAGGAACCCAAATTTCCATATCCTAAATCCACACGAACGACATAAATAACGTATATTGAAATGTAAAATTGTAGTAAGCGTATAATAAAATGTAAATCAGTAATATAAATGTCGGTTCTGTTTGATTTTCTCTCATATTCCTCGTTCCAATAATAGTGATGTACATACATACGTATATATATTGAATTCAATAGTATTGGCGAGCATTCAGGACTCGTTATTGTGATTTGTAATATATTATTGGTTTTTACTGTATAATATGGGATTATTGACTGACCTGGATTTTTATTTGATTTACGCTTCTCCCACGTATAGCAGGATAGGTGTAGATAACCTGCACTCTATATTTTCTATTTGGAGGGAGGCCTTTGCTTTAGTGTACGGAATTCTGGTCCGCTTCTTGATTTAGTAGAAAGGGGAAATGTATTTCAATAAGATGACATGATAAGTGAACCCACTACCATCGCTTGACACAAACACTGTTTCCTACAGTCTACTGAAAAGTTAAAGTTAAAGTTTTTATTATCAACAAAATGTGTTTTTACATCAAATATATTTCATTGCACATTTGCACCATGTCATACAATAGTGTCAGTCAGCACTAAATCACACTTCAAAGGGCAACATTGACAGTGTGCTGCTATTTACTCTAATTATAGCTCATACTATTTATTGAAGAGTAATAAGAGAGAATGTAAAGTTTGTTTGAATACTTATAAATGACGCCCTCGTATCGCAGTTGTGAGGTATTTGTCATATTTATGGTTTATATTATCTTAACTTAACTTAACTTAGCTTCACGCTTTATTCCTAGCGGGGTAGTCAGAGAGAACGGAGCGCCTTTCCACATCCATCTCGTATCTTTCATCTCTACTGAACATACTTCCCAAATATTATCAATAAACAAATATGTTTTTCACAGAGAAAAGTTTAGAATATAACAAAAATATAGTAAATAACATACATAGATATACAGTGTAGAAGATATATTGGTTATAAAACAGCAAATTCGTACAGTGTTACAGGTAGATGCGTGGAGATGTAATAAGTTGCAGATACCAAATTTAAAAATATCATATTATTTTCCCTACGTAGTTAATTCTCATATTAAATAGGTCAAAAATTATCTATATAATATCTTGAATTCTCTCTCTCTCTATATCTCTCCAGTGAATACTTTATACACATTTGCCCTTTTTATCTTTACTTTCCACACATTGCACAATTACGACTCTTTTTACCAAAGCTGCGAATGTTTTCCTTTTTTAACCAACTTTAAAAAAGAAGGATCTAATTATAAGAAAAAGAACTGCTGTATCCTATAATTTAATACATTTTTTATGACCATGCGATGCTCCAAAAATAAAGGATTTTAGTTAATGAATAGGTATATTCTTGTAAGTATCAATAATTTCACTTATTATTTTTTAATTTCCTATACTTTTAAGTAATTAAAATATTATATTGACGTTTTAGTAATGTTTAAACATAATGAGTTGTCTACAGTATGAATTTATTTATTATCGAACAGTAGCCGATTGGGAATCGAATTCACAACCATCGTAGTTACAGCCAGACGATTTTTCACTGTGCCTCGATGCCTTTTTAACTAGCAAAAAACAGATCCACTACTACCGTTAAATTAAAAATATTTATATATATTATTACTATGGCGCCGTCATGGCGCAGCAGCAGAGCAATTGATCGTGAACGCAACGTTGTGGGTTCGATTCCAACGACGACAAATAGGATATTTTAATTTCCTTGTTTTCTTTTGTTTTAATATTTTTATATATCTAACCCGCTCGCTTATTTCATTTCCATTCAACATGCAATTCTTAAACAAAATCGAAGATATTTGCCACGTATGCGTTACTGACAGCGAACACCTAGCGAAGGATGCACTTGTGTCTACAAGTTGCACTGTAACAGTATGTACCTTGAGTATAAGTTAAAAATAAATAAATAAATAAAATAAAATATGCATGGCAATACACATAAATAACATAGTTAATTATGAATAATACAAACTATATATTTTTAATAACATATTAATCGAGACGAGTTCGTGTATTGTCGTCCCGAGTGTCGCGACCGTCGTTCTGTCTATATAGGTGGTGGTGATGCTGGAAGGCAGCGGTCGAGTCGAACTCTTAAGTACTACGGTACTAATAAATATGATGCACATAAAGACTCGTACCAAGTATATTATAAATATAATATAATAATTCGAAGCCTATGATGGCACGATCTTTTAGGATCGAATTTCTTATAAAGGCAATATATGTGTAGGGGCGACACATATTGTGGATCCAAGTGATCTTTGACCAATATTATGATATTGAATGTTGCTTGACGTCGCGGAAGCTGACGTGATGGGCTTATGCGAACTGTTATAGCGACATTAACTATGTCGTGGCTGATGCCGTCTCGCAGTACGCTCGCGATACGTAAGCTGTGCTTGTATGGCGTTGGTCATTGACATATTATATACCACTTCTACGACTTGGTATACGACTAGTAGGTGTGTGGTGCTATTTTATGTCCCAGCTCCGGTGTATGTAGTAGTGTCCGCCCTCATACGGGTGTGTGGTGCTATTTTATGTCCTGGAACTCTGGTGTATGTAGTAGTGTCCGCCTACGGTTCGAGACACGACTGTGGGGTGTGTGCCGTGCGTTTATTTAACATATCGGCCGCCTAGCGGTAGTGCGTTCGTTCCAACGACTTATATTGATCTCACAAATCAATCAACATCACGAATCACCATTCTAATACAATCTTAATATAAACAAGCGTAACAAGTACCTTCGGAAAGATCACACACAAACGTCTCGGAGGGTTCAACGATGACTGTAAAGCCACGGTCTGGTCGGAACTCACGGTGTAGGGGCGGGGCGGTGCCCGTACTCTTTCTTCCTTTTATTATAACTAGTTCGCAGTTATAGTGGAGAGGAAGATAGGACGCGCTCTTGGCTTTTCTTCGGACGAGCTTCGAGTTATGACAATGTCATATTGTCGAGTTTCCAGTTATCTAAATAACTGACACAAGAACAACTTCTGATGGCAAATATCTTATTAAAGCGATACCTTCTAATGGCATAATATAAAATTCTTAATACTGTTACCTCTGAATCTCTAAAAGATTTTGGGTTCTTCACGATCACAACTATAAACGGTTCTAACCACTAGACACATCACGAGCCAAGGCATTATTATATTAAATAATATATTCAAAGGTGTTTGAGATATCAGTTACAGCACTCAAAGTGAACCGTCGTATTTGAGTGTAGATTTTGGCCTCTAGTTATTTATATCCATTAATTAGAATGTAACATAAGGTAGGATCTCATTATAATTTTAATTTAATTTATTATGTAAATAAAATATGTTTTTCTTTTGTACTTATACTATTTAGAGATAGATATAAAATACTTGTTCTCTGTAGATCATAAGGAACGGTAAAGTTTTGAAAGTATAAAATGTTTATACTAGCTACTGCTTTAAGTTCATAAGAGACAATTTTCCTAAATTTACTACTAAATCAATCAGTTAAATTTTGCCGGACCTGTAGCTTTTGTCTTGTTTTAACTTAAAATTTTGCTTCAAGCTATATCTCGCTTATAGCAGAGTGGTAGTAGGCAAAGGGAACCTAGTATTAAGATACTGCATTCCCCACGTATCGCCCAACTTCCAAAACTTTGGGTGTTGAGTGGTGGGTGTTAGCGCCGTGCTTTGTCTTGTTATCAGAACGACGAAAACCAAACAGTTCGTTTCACCGAGTGCGATTCGAATTCACAACTGTCGTCCTTACAGTCAAATGCTGTAACATTGAACTACGTCGCTTTAACTTGAAATTTACATACACACCTACATGATAACAGAATATATATTTATCCAAGTCCATTTCATGTTGCTTGTACGCTTTCGACATTCGCTGCTGCGTTTACTTCAAAATGAACACTTTTTCAAAATATCAAAAGCTCAAGGCTATACAGAGCTTAAGTGTTCAATAACAGTAACATAAAATGAGTCAACATTTTCGCACCAACTGTACGAGCTGGTGGCAGGAGACGACCCTCCTCTCACTCTCGAGTCGTCGTTATATCTCGTAGTTATTTAATTAAGTAAATTGTCCAAATTATTGAATAAACTCAAATTATCTGAAAACACGTATCGTACATCATTCAATACAGTGTATTATTAGTTGGTGATTTATACGGAGCTTGTAATCAGCGTCTTTGATTTAGAAATCAAAGACGTGTACGTTATGATGATGATTTATTTTAATAATTATAGCTATATTATATTTTTAGAGTTCTGTACTTCTAAAGATAAAAACGGAACTGTCATAGGATTACTTCGTTGTCCCTCTGTCAAGAAGAGCATTTATCTCGAGATCGCGTGGATATATCGATCTGAAATTGCTATGAAATATTCAAGTTGACAGTCTCAGTGGAACACAAAAAAAATCAAGCTTCTAAACCAACGCAATCAAAAGATAGGAGCGTTATCAACACCCATAGGGTACTTCCCGTGGACCTACCAAAGTGAGAACTTGCATTAAAAAAAAGGAGTAAATCCAAAAAGTAAAAATTTATAGACATTTCATAGAACAAAAATGATTACAAATTTATAATTGTAGTTCATTTCAAACAAAATGAGTGCAAACTTAAGTTTGACAACTTCAAATTGTACTTCCCGTTGACATACAATCCGGAAATTGGCACAGAACCCCCAGTATGGGAGTCTTACTCGCATTTGAAAAGTTTTTCATACTAAAACTTTTTTTCAATTTGCTTACAACTCAAAAATTAAAATAATTATAAAATTCAAATAACGTTGCGGCGAACAAATGTGACTATTTAAAAACATTCCTAAACCCTCGCGCTTAAACAGGAGTTGAGATTTCATCGACAATGAACGAGAAATTAAATAACATGAGGTCCGTCGAGATGAGCCTGTTGTTCTACGATGCGACGTGACAGTTCTGATGCAGATGATCTATTTATATAATTATAAATGGGGGCACATGCGTATGACTGTAAAGGTGATGGTTGTGGATTCGATTCCCGCTCGGCTTACGGCTCCGTGATTTCTTGATAAAAATATATTTCTGATGTTACTAATAAAAAAGATATGGCCGTATATATCGCAAAAAACGCATATTTCGACACCTAAAATTCTATTTCGTTAACCTAAAATTATGAAATTTGGCAGCTAGCATTTACAAGTAGTTCTAATTCATGTAAAGCTCTGAAAACTATACATTTGTGGTTAAATCATAAAAAATAACAGCTGTAAAAAAGGGGCGAAATTTGGTGTTAATGTCGCTAGTACAAGTGAGGTATCAAATGAAAGGGCTCTAGCTATGCTAAAGCTGAATTTTAGAAAAAGCTTAAGACCTCCAATTTTTTTATCCGACTCGCCCTTGTCTGGTTTTTCTTAGATCATCCTTTGCCTTTACTCGTATAAATCGAGTAAGCTGCGTTCGCTCAAGTTGTTTAAAGACACGATCTTATTTCGTTAAAATAATGTATTTATAAAAAGCGATTTTGGGAAAAATATATGAACAATTATACAGATGAGATTGTCTTCGGAGCTTTAATACTGTATTTTGAAATTTCCTTTACTTTGGTTGCTTTAACGAGACAAATCGTATTGTCGGAATTTTTGTTATGATCCTTTTTAAATAAGCTCGTGTTGCTTAAACAGAAAGAGAACAGAAAATAACATAATACTAAATTATAAAATCATAGGAAAATATTATATAAAAAGTAATCAAGAAAATTGGGAATTAAACCCACAACCAAAGCAATTATAAAAGTAATTCAAAATATTTGTTAGCCAAGCTTTTATTAAACATTAGTATAAAATAAGTTAAAATAAATAGTTGCTTATCAAACGTTATTTACAATTTTCTTACATCTGATGGTACCCACACACCACACCCACTAGCTATTCCTGTATCGTGGGTTTTAATATATTATTTAACAATTTACAGTTACTGTTGACACTTGTTTTACAAGAGACTACAAGAGACTAGATCGTTTTATAACACGAAAAAAAAGAAGATAAATAAACATAATTGTGTAAATGTAATTTAAATCATGATTAATTTTACTAAATAATAACATAATACTCGTATTTTAACAGAAATAACTAGTTTTCTTGTACGTTAAAACTTTCCGATATGAACGTTTCCATATCATTCACAAAGCGACTTATCTTCTTTATTTACTAACATTACAATGTGGGTCTATTTTAACATCAAATCACGCGGAACCTAACCAAGAATCAGTCACGGTCATTTAAGACATTCTGATTTATTCCCATTGACCCAATCTACCAATTAAGATAACGTGTAACTATGAAACAACAGATGTAACGTTTTACTGTGCGATTATATCTTCTATGGCGGTGAAATATTTTTATAGGCCGTACTCGCGAGCCCTTTCCCATTAAACACAAACATTTATAGAACCAATATGTGTGCGAAGTTCTGAACGGTCTCATAATAGAATTATTTCTAAAGGTAACCGTGGACCGGCGCGACGACGAGTATATCTACAATTGGTACAACGTTGACAGTGGATATTAAGTTATTGTACCAAACTTTGTGTTGTAGATATTATCCATTTTAGTTTGAGAACTACAGTGCATAACACCGTATACCATATGTTTAAGTATAAAGCTGTTGTAGCTTGGCATCTTCCTGAGGAAGGTAATAGGTTCAAATACAACATATAAAAATTGGCATATTTTGTGTCGTTTTATGTAAACTATAATACTATTAAAATTAGTAAACCAACGGAAGTAACATGTAAGTAAATAATAGTGTTAATTAGGATGACATCTTTGCACAATGTACGAGATGACAATAAAACATCGGTACTCGCAATTATCGTCCTCAGAAGTTCTGTTCGAATAGTTAACTGAGACTCGACGAGTGCAAGTTAGAGCTCAGGGTGTGTCGTTACTGTATAGAACTAGTTACGTGAATTCGAGGAGCGTCTTTCACGTGGGACAGTTTACCTACAAATTATTGTCTTATGTTATTTTATATTGTTGCTTGGAGGGTTAGATCAGTCGCTAAGTTTTGCTATAGTTTTATATGTATATGATTCTAAAGTGGATTCAAAAGTATATCGTTACTATCCCGGTTTAATTCCGTCAGTCAATCGGCAATAAACTATAAAAAATTTAATATAACATCAAATTTACACGTTGAAAACTCAAAGCTGATACATTTCCTGGTCTGAAGAATACTAATAAAATTTTAAAATATATTACAAAAATAAACCTAACAAACTATTCATTTCACGAATGATACAGTCAAGTGATTTTATTACAAAGTTTCTGCACGAGCTTTTGAAGGAAGAGTGCAAAATTTAAAAATATTTCATTGTCGTGTCGTTGTGCTCTTGCTGTGATATAGAACAATAGGAATGTGAGAGAATAGTACCATAGGTTATATTTATGAGGCCATTCGACCGGTGCATTTGTTCCACGTTTCAGTTGATTTATGAATATAAAAAATTTGCACGAGACCTCGGACTTCGTTTTAAAAATATATACTCGTACTTCTACTATTTATAGCTTTTAAGCGATTTTATGTATAAAATAATCGATGACAGTAAATGTGACAATAGAGTTATGCAGGAGCTGTCGTGTTCCGATTCCTGTTTTCTCTTCTTGCCCTCAGACTCGTCCTCTGAGAGTTTCGTATCAATTTCACAACGACTTAGCTTATATAAATTGACAAACTTAAGTCAGCAGGCGTGTGCGTTTGTACGGGTGGACGATCAGCCGCTCGTGCGGACAGACCGGAAAGAGCGAGGCGACACTCATCCTACGTAAATGTAGTTATATAAAACTCAACTGCGCTACAATAACAGTTTGTGGCAATAGGCGTGTCCTGCTGAATCTGAGCAAAGTCATAATGTGAGATTACAGCGCGTCGTGTTACAGATCATCTCATATATCAACACATTCTGTTTCCGGCTAAATAACGTGTCTTGCTACGTTATATTAGACCGTCGTGACTTACTGGCGTAGCGTATGATTGAGAACGTGATGGTCATGGGTTCGATCTAAGCTAAGGAGAAAGTATATGTTCAATTACTATTATTTTTACTGCTCTGGTAGATAAATCATAGTAATTCAAAATTATTATCTTTGAATAGCGAAAATTTGTAAAAAAAAACTCCCTACAGAGACTTTAACACTATAAATTAGTTGTAATAAGCGTATACGAATTCCGACGTAGCTCGATGAGAACGTATGGCTTAATGGTCAGAGCGCTTGGATTTTGATTTTCTTAATACGATTTTTACTTGTTACATTATTTATCTCTAGGTTCCCTCTTCCTATACTGATATGCGTGGGACACAGTGGGAAAACAAATATGTTCCCCACGGACGTCCACGAACTTCCTGCCTCCATTTAACGTCCAATCTTTGATTCATTGCGTGTTGAGTGGAGGAACTCAACCCTACGCTTATATAGCGGAAAGATTACTTTATCTTTATTCAAAGCACGAATATATCATTAAAAAAAACATTTTAGCGATTTTGACAGCTGGTCATAAGTGATTAAAAAGAGTTGAAATGAATCTACATATATATGTATATTAAAAGCGGTGTGACCTCTAAAATTAAATGGAAATTTGAAAATTGACGTTTTCGTTTAAAAGTTGTGTGAAATTGAAAAAAAATCATGATTTATATTCATAGTTTNAAAATAAAAAAAAAACTATTAATACTGTATTTGTGATTGGTTGCTAATGTTTTTAATAATAATTGGAAATTGTTGAATGTTACACCTGCAAGATCTATAAGTTGCTCATCATTACAGACAGATGAAAACCCAGTAAAATATTTTTTTTTGTTGAAGTCGCCACATCTGTGTATGTTTTTTTAGGGGTATTACATATTTTGTTCTTCATTTTATTGTAATTTTTTATATATTATAAATAGTTGAGTTGTCTATTTCTGTTTGTATTTCTGCATCACATACTTCGCTATAAATATATCTATTACATGTAAATGTATTTGTTGCATTATAGAACAACTGCAACTGCTGTGACTCATTTTTAATAACTTAGTAAAACGATAAGTAGAACAGATTGCTTTGACATTAATAAGTGGCAAAGCCTACATTTTTTATACTTTTGGCCACCATGAGCGCTGCGAGCGTTTATAATACCGTCACCTAGTACTACGCACCCTGCCAATACGGTCGACTGATTTCCGTTCAAACGTCATCAATATTTGACAGCTACCTAAGATCAGCTCTAAATGTCTCTATATGTTACTCCTTGTCCGTAAAAGGACAAATAAAATTGCGCGTTTACGGGTCACGTACAGACGGATCCGAGGGATGGATCCTTGATTACAGTTTCTACTTCGCGCGGTAAATCTTGAATTCCCCGCTCTTATATCACGTGATTAGGAAAACAAGTGTTTTAGCGTTAATTGTAGGTAATTATTAGCAATTGTAGGTAATTTAGTAAATACATATATGTAAATTAATTAGAAGGTCAAACGTTGAGAATTGTTGGAGGATTGTGCTTAAGATAGTAGTATTTATGTATAGTGAATTATTAATTAAAAAGCATAGAAAACATATTTTAGCTTTATGCTTTATCATGCACATCAGAGTAGGCAGAAAGAACCCGAGAAATTAATGTTAAGACAGTCCGTTCCCATTAAGACACTTCTGTTCTCACTTTCCGCCGAATTTTGAAGGCATTGTTGCAATGAAATACACTCGAAAAGTCATTAAACGATTTTGACGTACTCTAAGTAGTATTATAGTATATTCTAAACAGAAAAACCAATGACCCAAATGAAGACAAAATAGGGAAAAAAAAGAATTTATTTAATTGGCTTAAAACTGGACTCTGAAGCTCTTCACTCAGTACTTGTCTTATTTTGATGTCCCTCGAGATATTCAACGAGTTGGTACAATCATGAGAACACAGCCCTAATGTAGCTATATTTAAGAAGATTGATTTCACCAACGGCTTTTAATTTTTAATAAATTACCATCTAATGTTGTTTTTACGGGTCTCTTTGATATTTTTCACTTTAAATTTCTTTGTTATCTTGTCTACTGTGTAAGTAAATATTATATTTATGTTGGAACATTCAGTAGTTATGCATTTGTGTTAGAGGTTTTTTAGCTTCACGCTGTATTCCGTACGTAGCCGGAAAAGCAGAGGAATTCTTTCTATCCCTTTCTCTTTAAATCAATTGCGTTTTCGCCGAATTCTGGAGATCAAAATGCAATCATTTTGAGTGACGGAACTCAACGCCGCATGCTTGAAGCTTATAACTTATTTTTTTGCTTCACGCTCAATGCTGTATATAGCAATGTAGGCAGGATTGATATAAAAATAATGTGAAAAAATATAGTAAAATATTACATTATCTAATCTTTATTGAAGCAGAAATATTAAAAATAAATAAATGTTAGTAGGCTATTGCTACTTATAACATCAAAGAGCTACGTTAAAAAATATACTTCATACAATAAGAAATGAAAAATAGATTTTAGATATTACCTTCATCTATTATTTATCGATGAAAAATATGGTACTTTTATTCGGACATGATGGACGATCAATCTCACAGTTCTAAAGTATATAACGAAGTCTCAAGTTGGTATTGGATGATTTAACCCTTTTAAGTAGCGTCTTCAGGGTCAAGGCTTTCGACGAAGTAAAACTTGCGGTTGAACCGTTCATAAATCAACCTTATGATGAAGTGAGATGCTTTGTATTAGATGATTTGGAAGTGACTTATAAATTTTTTGGACACCTCTCCTCAAGTTTCAGTTGTATTGTATACTCGTATCTTATTCACACTTGATCGCCTAAATTTTATATGATTCAAGTTAGTTAGATTTTCAGTTAGTGAAATGATGACAGATCCTCATTTCACTTCACATTCTTGACCAGAGATCAAGATCGCCGGAAACCGATGAATGCGGGTAGTGAGCGACCGATCGTTGTTGTCTCGTCAGCTCCTCCAACAGGAGCTACCAGAACGGGCACGACTTTCGGTAGTTAAGAGAACATCGAAGAAGAAGAAAAGATATCCAGTAATAGGCGTCGTAATGCTAAAATGATGAAACTAGATTTTACGCAGTACAATAACTTGCTCAAAAAAATATAAGAAATGATTTGTTTCTCATTCCAGTCACCATATCGTTATATCGTTTTAGATAACATTATAAACATCAGCTAGTATCTTATACAAATGATTGTTCAACAAGACACTAATTGAAATAACCCTTCGACAAATTCTATTGAAAGTGTAACAATCTATCAAGAATATGACTCGTAACAATTAACTTGAAACTAATAAGCAACTAATCTTGTAGAAAATAGTTTTTGATGTATCAAGTAACGTCGATGCGATATGTGGAAGTTAGGTAACACTTCTGTGTCGTTAAAACAAGGTAACTAAAACTTAAGACTCTAGAAAGAGTTCTGCTTGTGTTGTTTTTTTTTTGTAAAAAAGTAGCTTAGTGGTCTATTCATTACTTTTAGCTTTATAAACGTATTTTATTATTGCTACTTTAGCTTACAAACGATGCATAAATGCTCATTCATCTTTTGAGATCGACTTAAAAGCTAGATTTTTTTCTGTACTTCAAGAGACCATGCATTTAATATTAATTGCAGCTTGATATCTCTATATCAATATATCTATATGATGTGGAGGTAAATGGTATTGAGAGAGGGACAGACGGACAAAATAGTGATCCTACAAAGATTCTGTTTTTTTCCTGTTGAGGTACGAAACCCTAAAAATTTTTTATGAGTAATTTAATAAATGAACAGTATATAAATAAATATGTATTGTATTTAAAATATTTATAATTTCCCGTTCTACCATACAAATGAAAATATCATTATTTAACTTCGCATATGATTTGTGAAAATAAAAAGAAATACATTTTTATATTCCATCCATTGTAGTTATTGAGGCGCAGTGAGACAGCATGAATTCAATTCCTACTCGTGAAAATAATTATATTATATTTTAATATATTTTATCTTTTCGCCCTTAAAGTACAAAACGCGACGTTTAATTCCGCAACACACACACACATAACGTCCCGAATTCGTAGAAAAAACTAAGCTAAAAAAGTATATTCTTCTATAATATTATATGTAGTCTTACAATTGAGATTTTTCCACCCGCATTTTCACATTAAATACTTTTGCATTGTATTATTTGTGTTTTATGTGTAGATAATGGAGTACAATTACCTAACTTTTTTTCCGCCTACGGATTCTATATGACATTTTATTTCATAGTGAAAACTACGAAATAAAATGAAAGAGGTCAAACATTCACATGTTTTTAATTTTGATTCCATTTCATGAAATAGAAAATAATATAACCTGATATAGAAGAATCTCAAAGTCTTGTCATCGCACTAACGACTGACGTGTAGTGAAAGCTAAAGTTGCTCTTATAATTAATTTCCTAAATTCATACGCAAAATATTGCTGAAATATTTTCATGATATATATTTTTGAATGCTTTAATGACATAGTTCTCAGCTATCAAATAATATATATTTATAATATTTTAAAACACTATTTACATACTCACTAGGTATATATTTTATAGACACTCAATAAAAATAAACGAAATTTTAAGTATAAATATATATTATTCATTATTTAAAAAATAAATAAATAGAGTTAGACAAGAACATGGATCATTTTGGTTTTCGCACTTAAAATAAACGTATTATGTATTACGAATCATTAGATAAAATATATTTTAAGGAACTGCACAACCTTATTTGATTTTAGATGGGGTTTTCTCGTTTTACTTGTATATTTACCAAAAAAAAAAATCTTTATCTATAATATATCTTATATATTATCGTTATCAGTTTCACGCTGTATTCCGCACACAGCAGGGTAGGCAGAGGGAATCTAGTGTTAACATACTCCCCTTCCCCACTTTCCGGCGAGTTCTGGAGGCTTTGCGTGTTGAGTGGCGGAACTCAACGCCGCGCTTAGCCTTGACACCAGAGCCAACAAATGAAAATATAAATGTAAATAAATATTTCATTTCCTCGAGTGGGTATCGAACCCACAACAAGTCGATTTTACGGTCACACTTTGTGCGCCACGACTGGCCACTATATTAATACTATACTATATTAACAATCTTTACAATAAAAATCTTATAATGAGAAATGTCACAAATAAAGATACGAAATTTTCTTTTTCCTTTTGCTATCTAATAAATGATTGTCGTCGAGGAACAATTTCACATCAAGTTCAAGACAATACAAGTTTAACATGAAGTAATTTGCTCTCTACTGGAGTTTGTAAACTTCCAAAGAATTCACTTCTGCCTTGCTTTACTACAACAGATGGTACTGTTAACGTTTGATTTATATAGTTGTATTTGTATAAAAACTTTTACTTACAAATATAAAAAATAAATAAATTATTTTACATATTTATGTACTACGAAATATATTTTCTATAATACTATTTACCGATATAAATAAAATATTACATTATTTAAAAGTTTATCGTGACACAGTGGGATAGCTTGTGTAATCTTGATGGTTTGGAGTTCTATTATAAACAGAAAAAGAATATAAAACTGAAAAAAATACTTATTAATTTTTTTTAATATAAACCGAAATATTTAAAGAACTTTAAATTGAAATTTAAAACACTCTACATTAATAACTCCGTTTAAATCAATTTTTGTGCCAAAAGCTTAGGTTAAAACATAATTTTCTTCGACGAAAGTAGGTTAAAAAATCATTTTTAATTATTTTGATATTATAAATTTATTTTATTTTCTAAAGAATTTAGTTACTTACAAAGTTAGTAGAGACTATATAGCGCTTTGTTTTCGTATCACTGGTCATTTAGAGAACGGTGATGGTGGAACCAGATGTTCTTATTTATATTATAGTAATTCATAGTGAAGTTATTTTATTAGAATAGTTTATACTAAATAGTTACCGAATATACATTATATTATGTACCTACGTGGTGATGACATAACTATAGAATTTTCTTTTAGAAAATTTCAAGACAATTTTCACTTTTTTGTTAGATTACTAATTAAGAATTTAAAAAATACATATTTCATCGTATCTATATTGTCATTTATGTATAAAAGACAAAATATGTGAAAGTTTTGACTTTTATGTTCTTAAAAAAAATAGGATACATTTATTATATATTTTTAAAATTAATATAATTTAAGTTTAACCACTTCAATGTAACTTTATATAGTAAATGCATACTCCACTTAGTAATATAAGAAAATAGAAAAAAAATATTAGACAGTCCATCCCCTTAACACTAAGTTCTCTCTGCCTACCCTGCTGTGTGCGGGATACAGTGTGAAGCTAACAAAAACATATGAATTTAAACTAACAATTTCATTTATTGGTAACTATGTGGGTATATGCACCCTGTGAAATGTGGACCGTGACGAGGCTGATCTCCAGCTAATCCGATTATACTGTGTTCAAGGACGACTATTGGCTCATAAAAGCAGGCGCGTTGAAGTATCAAAGAGTTCACTTTATAAACTGTATATTATTTTAATCTTATATTAGTATCTTATAGTAAGTTTTACATATACAGTTAAAACTGTATATTTATTTTGGATATTTATAAAAAAAAATATTTTTTTTTTTATAAATATCCAAAAAACAATAATTTTCTGATTTTAGCGTTTGTATATTTTTTATGTTCATTCATAGCTGCCGTCAACGCGACATGTTGTGGGTTCGATTCCACTCGAGGAAATGAAATATTCTTATTTGTTTGCTCTGGTGCCGAAGCAAATCGCAGCGTTAAGTTCCGCCACTCTACAGGCAATGCCTCCAGAATTCGAGGGAAACTGGGGAATAGACTGTTTTAACATAAGGTTCCATCTCCCTACCCTACTTTGTGCGTGACACAGCATGACTGTCCGTTTTCATTAAAACCCTTCCGTTGCCCACCTTCTGACGAATTCCAAGGCATTGTGTGTTAGCGGAACTCAACGCCGCACCTTGCCTCGTTATCAGAGATCAAATAGAAATATTAAATATATAAAATTTAAATATTGAATTAATATTTCAATATTTAAATTTTATATAATATATTTAATATAAAATTACATATAAAATTTAAATATTGAAATATTCAATATATAAAAACTATTTTTGAAAGAGATGAAGAAAGGACGGAATGCAAGATCAGTGTAAATGGTAAGATATTAGAACAAGTGAATGAAGTGGTATACTTGGGAAGTATGTTCAGTAGAGATGGAAGATACGAGATGGATGTGGAAAGGCGTATTGCTGCCGGTAACAAGGTTAACGGAGCCTTAGCTGCATTGATGAGACGGCGAAACGTCAGCACAGCTGCGCGTTTGGCCGTACACAATGCAGTTTTGGTACCGACTCTGTTATACGGCAGCGAAACGTGGGTATTACAGAAGAAGAATGAAAGAAAGATGAATGCTGTGGAGATGCGATCTCTTCGTAGGATATGCGGAGTCAGCTTAGCTGATCGAATCCGCAATGAAGAGGTACACAGAATGGCAGGTACTAGCGAGGATGTCACGGTGAGAATGAAGAAGAACGTGCTCAGCTAGTTTGGGCACGTCGAACGAATGAGTGATGAAAGAATGGCAAAAAAATATTATGATGGAAAAGTGAGTGGTAAGAGAGGTAGGGGGAAACCTCGGTTGACCTTCGAAAACACAGTATCAAAGATACTGGAGGAAGATAACGTAAAAAGCATGAGGACCCCCCGGAGGGCATGTATGAATGTTCATGACAGTGGACGAGGCGAAAGAGGTATGTAGAGACCGTAGCGTTTGGCGCTCCGTTCTCTCTGACTACCCCGCTAGGGATAAAGCGTGAAGTTAGTTAGTTAAATATATAAAATTTCCTGAGTGGGAATCGAACAAGCAACCGTTGCGTTTACAGTGACAGACTTGTGCCACAGGGAGGCCCTGAACTCAATACATTCACCTATAATAACTTCTAATATCTAATTTGTAATTGCTTATAAATTTAAAGATTTAAGAGTCTATGAATTTTAATTCTTTTAAAGTAAAAAAATACAAGTAATGTTGATCGCTGTATAAAAACATATCTGTAAGACGTAATGTCTAAGATTGGTTCAATAGTTTGTGTGGTTTCCCATTATTGAATATATCAACTATAAATGGTTGAAATAGTAGATTCTTCATACAAAATCAATGTTTTCAAATCCACTAGAATATATTTTTCAGTCATTTTATTTTGAAAAAAAAAAGAAAACATTAAAAACTGATCACACTTCAACTAAATGTTGATTGTAGTTTTGGGTAAAATACGTTTGTTTACCTTTACCTGTACGTTTTGTCTTCCATTTTTAAAAGCTAAATATTACATTTTTAAAATATTAAATTATTAATAAAATATCATAAATTTATCCTATTTGTACCTTACCTTATCAATACTTTCCTTTAAGGATTGCTTTTGAATCAATATTTTTTCCAGTCTGAAAGGATGATGAATAAAAATAGAATTTTATCATATATTCGATACTTCTATCTTGTTATTTATTTCGTGTACTAAAAAATGTAGCATTTAGACATATATTTTTTAAATTGATGATAGTTCAAGAAACTTTCTAACGATATTAAACTACACACAGTGAAATATGCGAAAGGAAAATGAGTCAGTATAATGAGAACACTTCAGTATAATGAGGCGCGTCCTTGGGATATATGGGGTTTATATTTAGAAAATCATATTTACACCTTTTTTTATTGATAAAGATTATTACTTCATTATATCAAAAAATGACATATCAAAAAATGACAAATTCTTTCGTCCATCACTCAGTCAACTTTACCCGTTTTTCTACTTCCGTTCGAATTGGAGACATTTACGCCCAATATTAATAACTTATCTCCAACGTCAATCTTAGATTGTTTCATATATCTATCCAATCTAGAGATTGAATAGATATATGAAACAATCTAAGATTGACGTTGGAGATAGGTTATTAATATTGGGCGTTAGAGTTGCAAAATGCCAGCTTTTTATTTTTCAAAGCGATAAAAACAATATACCTTGATTATATTCTTCAGGAATAGATTACGATAACAAACAATCTCAAATTTATGAAATCTAATTCTAATCATTCTAAGATTGCTAGTAATGTCACTGGAACTCTCTCAAGCTAGCGCGTAATGTCAATGTGTGTAGTACGTATAAAAGGTTGGTAGGATCTGCGGCGAGAGCCCCCCGCGGACGACATTGTACAAAGTGGACCTCACCGCTTATTGCAGCTAATCTGAGGGGTTCTTACTAGAAAAGAATCTCTTTAGATTTGTTATAAAAAGTAAACACGAAGGGCATTTCTTATAAAGATAAGAAAATATTCTTGTTTTTGTGTGTGTGTGTGTGTGTGTGTGTTTTTTTTTGTTTACTTTTAAATAGATATCCGTTTTTAAAATTAAGGAGTTTAATTGATGAAAATAAAAAGTAAATTTTACGTAATTTGTTGTTGTTGTTAACTTAAGGTTATTTTAAATGAATATCTTAAGACGATTAAGTATATTAAGTTTTTTATAAGTAGGTATATTATATTTTTTAAGAATATATTTACTAAAACTCAACGTTTCTATCCCCTTATATTCCGCGACAACCGATAGACTGAGACATTCCTCTGCCACTAAAAATAAATAACTAAATATACGACGATACGTGCATCAATACATCTTTTGATTGCGTTGACTTAAAACCTTGACGTTTTCTGTTCTTCAAAGGTATAACCATAAACTTAAATATTTGATATAAATTTTAGCTTGATATCATCATATGATCTTGATAGACGAACAGACAGACAATAAAGTGAACCAATAAGGATTCCATTTTTACCTTTAAAAGTACGAAACTTTAAAAACAGTAAAAATATTCAAACTCAATATTATATTATACAATACATAATATTAAATATAAGAGAAATTTGGTTAAGCTCGAAATTTCGAACATATGCGTCTCTTATTTTCTAAATCACTGAATTCGACGTACGAATTCGACGTCGTGACGTACGAATCTTATGGTAACATGCAAAATAAATTTACTGAAAGTGATTTTAATAAAAAATTTTTTTTTTTCAAATTTTTACTGTTATTACTTGTACTTGTATTTACTGTATTAAGTGTGCTACATACATGTTTTATTTTTTTATACTTTTGATATTATTGTTATTAAACAATAGAATAAAACTGGGAAAAACTCGTAATTCTCTTCTCAAGTCTTTTAATCACTGGCATGGAAATTATTTAATTCATTCTCATTTCACCGCGGCGCCATATGAAGCGTAGCGTTTAACTCCGCCACTTAACAAATGATGACTCGAAATTTCCACTAAATGTAGGAACGGAGTGTATTAATGCCTTAGGTTCCCTCAACCTAATTTGTGATAAAGCGCGTGAAGCTACTAATGAACCATTAAGGTCACTAACCACTGACAAGCCGAAACCAAAAAGAAATAAATATATTTAAAATATTTAAATTTTAAGTCCATACAATTTCCTTTTTATATGTTCAGTAAAAAGTAATAAAATTGATGTAAGATGACTTTTTTTTAATTAAATAGAACAACAATGTACAATATAGAACAAAAAATGCCACCAGTACAAAAATATTTCCTCTCGGGTTTCCGTAATTAAATAATTAAATTGCAAACCCTTATGATTGCGTCATGTCCATTCACTCGTCATATTGGTGGAAAGCATCTTTTACGTTTTTTATCGATACAAAATATTAAAACTAATAAACTAATATACTTTAATATATTACTCTTTTTTATATAATTACTACTACAATTTTGTACATATGTGTATTATAGAATATCAATTATAATCAAATATTTTATTAATGGATATATCCCGTACATAGCAGGCAGAGGCAGAGGGAACCTGGGAACTTAGCGTCACACCGTAACCGTTCTCCAGTTTCCCCCACCGCGCATTGCCTCATTACCAGAGCGAGGAAATGATAATATTAAATATTTTATTTCCTCGAGAAGAAATCGAACCTACGACCTCTCGCGCTTACAGTTGCAAGCATGTGCTCCTACTATTCCAATAAGGTATGCCCCAATTTCGTCATATTTTGCATCATTTCTCAATTATTCTAAAGAACATATATGACAAAAACAAAACTTTTTACAAATAAATAATATACGTAACAAAATAATTTAAACCTCAAGACATAAATTACTTTATTTTAAACTTTGTCAAAGCGACTTACTTTCGTTGTGGGGGTGCAAAAACTTTAACCATTTATTCTTGGTCTGCACCAACTTCGAGTTCCGTGAACATCAAAGGACTGTACTTGGTCGGGTCACGTTAGAGGAGCACCGACTCATATTTGACCTTGTTACGTAGTTAAACAGTATCCGTTATAATATAATGTACAAACAATTAATGTCTCTGTGTATCCTACTTAAATACGGTAATACAGGCTTGTTTTTCTTTTATTAATAAATATATATATATATTTATTTTACTTAGCTTCAGAGGCGTGTCGAGTGGTGATTGATAAAAAAAATGAAACACAAAATTTAAATAAAGAACTTTAAATATAATATATTATCATAAAATCAAACATAATAAAATCTAAAGACTCATACTCCATATCATAAATTATAAATTTCCGCAGGATTAATGAAAAAATACGACTCGCCGTAATAATGGGCGATAAAAGTTGTTAGCTCAGGTGGCTATGCGTTACTGTTCGGCAAATAAATCACGAGAAACGACACTTACCGTTTCTATGCATCTACCTATATTTTTGATAAAAGACGTTCAACCAGAGTGAGGTCAGTTAGGGCGCAAGCAAAAGGTGATGTCTGTAAACACGATAGCTTGTAGATTCGAGGCCCAGTCGAGGAAATGAAATATTTAAAATTTTTATTTCTTCGATCTTGTGTCGAGGCAAAGCGCGACGTTGAATTGCGCTTCTCAAGACGCAATGCCTCCAGAATTCGCCGGAGCGTGAGGAGCGGAGTGTCTTAACACTAGGCTCCCTCTGCCTACCCTGCTACATGCTGTATCCCGCGATACAGCGTGAAGCTAGTACAAAGAAAACGTTCAACCATCTCTTTCTTACTGCACAAAAGAGGAAGCCAAACAACAAAATCGAGCCTCGTCGTCTCTCTGAGATATTGTAATTGTAAAGATATTTTAAGGGTGGAAATCTTAATCAAGAGGCCTAGTAATTAGAGATTAAATTATATTTAATAGGCTTCCCACTTCCGTCTCAAGTCCTGGTTAAATAAAAGGAAAATTAGATTAATTGTTAAATATA
>JAAIXJ010000656.1:293663-317606 GCA_013403705.1 Heliconius hermathena
ATATATTTTTTTTAAATATTTTAAATTAAAAAGAAAAGGATTTGTTGTCGTAATTTTGTCAGTCTAGATAAAAATATATATATTATTTATTGCACATTAAAGAAAATAGTAAGGTAAAATAAAAAAAAACATTTACAACAGCGGGCTTATTTGTAAAAGAAACCTCTTCCACCCAACCAATGGAAGTGGATCAGTGTTAAACAGCTCAATAAGATCACAATGCAATCATAAAAATAAATTAAATCAAATTAAATCAGCTTCATGTTGTATGCCGCATACAGCAGCGTAGGTAGAGGGAACCTAGCGTTAAGACACTCCGTTCCCCACTTTCCCCTCAATTCTGGAGGCATTGCGTGTTGAGTGACGGAACTTAATGCCGCGTTTTGCATGAACACCAGAGCGAAGAAATGGAAATATAAATTTAAATAAATATTTCATTTCGTCGAGCAGAAATCGAACCTACAACCAATCGCATTTACAGTCACACTTTGTGCCCCTATTATCACTATTTAAAAATAAAATAATAAATATAGCAAAAGCAAGATCTAATACAATATACACAATACATATATAAACATATATATTAATAACTACGTAAAAGTGAGTCCATACAGAAAAAAACAATAACAAATATATATTACAAAGTGTTAATGAGTAAAAATGATATGATGATGCATAAACAATGCATCGTTTATGTTATGTAAATTGTCGCGTAATCACAACCTATAGGGTACCTCTCGTGGATTATGAAAATTCGCAAATTGGGAAATGAGAACTTACATTACAAATGAGGAAAAAAAAACAAAAAATAAAAGTCATAGGATTGTATATGTGTATCCCGCATATAACAAGGTAGGGAAAGAGAACTTAGTATTAAAACACTCTGTTCCGCACCTAACGCCGATTTATGAGGCATGGCGTGTTGAGCGGCGGATCCGGATCCGGAATAGAGCGACAAAAATTAAAATTTTAATGAATAATAATTCCTTCTCCTAAATGGAGATTGAGCCCCCAACCATCTTATTTACTGTCTTTTTCCTCTACGCCACGATAGCTTCGTAGGTGAAATTTTTCAAGAAATGAAAATTGACATTAAAAAATGAAAAACTATATAAATATACAGAAAAAAAAACCATTACAAACTTATATTTGTAATTCAATTTGTTCGAAAATAGTACATACGCTCGCAAACTTAGGTTTGTCAACAATTATAAGTTATTGTTGACATATTATACATATGTCATTAGCTGCCTTAAGTCCTCAAGATCAACGGCTAACCGACGATTTAAAATTATACATTACATAGATACTCTATACAACACAAGCAACCAAAAAACAGACTACAAATAAACAAATGTTCAACAGTATTCACAACAAAAGGATGCGGTCGCGGAAATATCAATACAAGTTTCGATATTGAATTCTCCCCTACAGACCGCCAACAACGGTGTTGACGCGGGTCCTGAATACGAGCACGCCGTCCCTGATCAGAGGTGACTGACTTGTTCATACCCCAACTTGAGGACCAGAAGTTTAATTAGAAGAGTTCCGCAATAAATTCTAAAGAGCAATCAGTTAATTTCGCAGCACATTTGCGGCGAATATTCGTTTCATTACTTACTTATTCATAAAACTCCAAAAGAAAAGTAACCAAGTTTTTAATGAAGGTCCGGAGAATGCTACTTTGGGAGATTTTTTCTCGTTTTATAATATAAAAATATATCTGCCCAGTATGCTGTCTAAGTATTGAATTAAAGCATTAGAGCACGTTCCGATGATAAGCGCTCAGCACACGTTTTGATAACGCGCGTTTACAACTACAAACACTTCATCCAGCTGCTATGCTAACGCGCGTTTTAATAAGCTACGCCACGCCACGTGTGTTTTCAGATCATTGACTTTCTATGTTTCCGTTCAGTGTAGCGCGCGCTTTCGACGCAGATAGACATGTTTTAAGGTTCATCAGTATTAATTAGTTCAGAAATCGTCCGAAATGGAACCCGAAGCTTTCTACAAATGTGAGAACTCTACTGGCCTTTGTGCATCTTCGACAAATATAACAACTACTAGATACTGAACCTCGGCGGCCGCGGCAACGCGCGTTGAACGCCTAACAAGCGCGTGTCATGTGTACACTATACAAAAACGTAGCGCGCGTTGACCGCTGGTCGTGTGAACTTACTCTTAATTCACTCGTTTAACAGTTAGCCGGTTTGTTTTGCTTAACTTAACTGATATAAATTATAAAATGAAAGCAGTCGTAGCGCAGGAGCATAAGCATTTGTGATTATAAACGTAACAAGTTAGGCGTACGATTTCCACTAGAAAAAATCAATATTTAATATTTTCATCTCTTCGTTGTGATGTCGAGGCAAAACGCAGCGTTGAGTTCCGTCACATAATGCCTCCAGAATTCAGCAGACAGTGAGGAGTAGAGTGACGTGCCGTGAAGCTGATATTTTTTTTAAAACCGTACAATAATTTCAATACTCTATAATCTAACGTTTCGATTACTATTTACAAAAATCGTAAAATATGTAACAAAATATTTTCCTAATTCCTAATTCAAAATCTTTGATTGTTTCAGATTCTACTGGCACAATTCTAAGCTGGTATGTATTATAGATTAACTCTGCTTCATTAAATAAATGTTTTTAAATAATATTTACCGAAAAATCACGAAAATAAACATATAAGAGACAAAAGTGTCCAAATAACCACCATACACTAACCCGTACATTCGTAAAAGGTATAATCATCGCTAGCCAATCAAGGAGCATTCGAATACTTTTATAACGTCAGTATAAATTGCATCCATTCATTCTCTCCTTAGAAAGTATTATAGGTAAATATTAAACTTGCAGTTTTACTAATCTAACCTGACCTCGATTCATTCACCTACACAGTTGAAAAAAAATGTTTATTACCAAATTTTTTAGGTATATTTTAAACATTTTTGTTGTGCTTATTTTTAATTTCACGCTGTATCCCTTATATAAAAAAGTAGGCAGAGAGAACCTAGCGCTAAGACATTCTATTCTCTGCTCTCCTACTCAATGTCGCCGTACTTTGCTTTAGCAAATCGGAGCAAAAAAAATCATTCCCCCGAGTAGCTATTGGACTAACAACAAACTATTAAAATTATATAAAATTATGAAGAAATGTACAGTGTAGTTTATTTTCATTTTAAATTTTTAGCTCAAAAGCAAATTAGTAAATCCCATGATAATATTGCCTGAAGCACTTAGTTAGTTACCTTAGTTCTGTTTCCATTAAACACCTATCACAACAAGCTTGTCAAAAGTTTTATAACGAACGAAATACGATAAACTCACTTTGACTAACGTCGCTTTTTCTTGGTTAATGTGTTTACATGTGCTTTTACGATATGATATTTGAAAAAGGTTGAATTTTCTTAATTTTATCATCATCAGAATTATAGTCCCAGCCTTCTTTCACTCAGTGCTGGATACTCAAACTTGCGCTGTCGGTATCCAAATGGTTTCGGGGAGCTTGATTGCGTCGTTAGTCTCCTGACGGAGAGGTCTACCAACTTAGCGGCGTCACTCAGGTTGTAGCTACTCGAGACCCTGTGAGCTACAACGGCCATCAGTTATCTAGTTATGTGTGAGTTCAATTGATTAACACAAATTGTAAATCATTGGAAAACCTGTATTTTATATATAAAGTTTCTTTTAGTTAATTGTATAGTAAGTAGCCACGAGTATGACCCAATAGTAAAATTAAACTTAGTAGTAAGAAATCATATGACATAATTAACATATCTTTTTTTTAATTTTATAAAAAACGCTACCGTGGTTCAGTGGGTTAGTGCGACTGACTGATTGCAAGCACTATTTGCGGTTGTAAGTTCAATCCTCTCTCCGAAAATAATCCACTATCCAACATGTGATATGTTTGATTCGGAAAATAAAAAGGAATTAGAGAAGAGAGCCTCTCGATAAGCTCTACCTACCCTGCTATCCTGGAAAAGATATAAAGTTAAAAACAAAATAAAACTCTTATCGATAGCAAGTTCTCAACATAGATTTTTTGAAGAAACAAGAATAGACTATTTACTTTGGAATACTTATTAAAATGTTATAGGTCTTCTTTGAAACCCCTACGAAGTTTTTCTTATTATACAAGCAAAGCTTTACGTTTATAAATAAACAAAAAAGAAAATAAACAAGCCCAATAGTTTATTTGGATTAACAGTCAGCCTCTTTAAATTATGCGGGGTTCCTGGTAAAGATTTTATTGATTGAAGAATTACTTATAGGTCTCGACTGTTTTCTTTTTAGTTTTACGCAGTCGGGGTCTATGATTTATATATATATATATATATATATATATATATATATATATATATATATATATATATATATATATATATATTTTATTTTTCACTTTTTTGTTAGGATTTATTATGGTAATGATAATCATGATATACTTTTTTGAAATTCTCGTATTGAGCTCTTGAATTTGACACCCATATTGTGGTATTTGAAACGAATTTATTTTTTTCACTAAGTCCAATGGCGTCCCACCGCCACCATAATTGTTTTTTTTAACGTCACTTATCTAAGAACACTTGGGCTGCTAATACGAATTTAACGATATCTCAGTTATGTAAATCCGTTCAGCCGGTCTGGAGATATGAGGTAATAAAGAATATTACATACATAAATATATACATACACCCTTAAAAATATAAATCATTCAATATTCCAATAATATGTTTTCTCATATATCTTACATATACAGAAAGCGATCAGTGACAATTTTATTATACATATAGATATAGATATGATCTCCTAGACATAAACCACTTCATTTAGATATAATAATTATTATTTATATCAAACACGCACCCAGCTCAGTGAACATGTAACAAATCCAATGCGTCCCACGCGTATCGCCTGCTCCCTCCATCTTGTTATGCTTCCCTCGACCAACGATTAGCAACTGGAATCGCTAGAATGTCTGAAGTGCTTCTTTGATGTTTCGGGTCAAGTTCGGATGAAAGCGAACTCCTAATGTAGGTCAGTACGCGAATTCTTAATATTTACAATTGAAATTTTGTTGCATGTGACCGTAAAATTAAACTAAATTAATTACTTGATATTTTTGTTAACTTTTTTTTTCCGATCGAGACCAAGAGAACCACATTCCATCTTCTGCTTTTCGCTCAAACTGAGAGTCAGAGTGTTAAATGACAAAGCCTGAATGTATTTCAAAATAATAATAATAATATTTTGAGAAAATCATTAATTATAAATATTGTAATAGTATCCAGCTGGAGTCTTGATTTTTACGGTAAATAGCACTTTCTACATAATAAAACATCGTAATCTACTTTACATTAACAACCTTAAATCAAAAATTTTAATCGTAGACTTAAAACTTTTAAACGTTGAAGTATGTGAGACAAACAGCAATAACACAGAAGTTGTCAATTCACAATGTTATATGACTGGGGTTAAAGTCTAACATTAAATTAATTACCGTCGATCATCTAGACTATTCTAGGCACTATGGCAGATATATGAACAATTAATGACGTGACGATGGAGATCTACTCATATGAATGTAGTAAATATATTACCATTTTTATATATACATTTCATGTAAAATCTACAAAAGTCTACATTTTAATTCAGGAATATTAAAACTATGAAAAAACAGCATATAGCAAAACATAAGCGAAATATTGAAGAGTAAAGTGTGGAACGGTAGTGTCTTACACTGCTATGTGCGAGATACAGAGTATTTACAATCCACGATAAGATAAATTTTCATATTATTTTATGAGAATGACTTTCTCTCAAAAGATTGACTTAACCTTTTGTTGAGTCAGAAATCATTTCTAGAAAGAGTAGGGGATCATTTTCCAATAATCGTAGACTTTTCAATATAGATTCCTATATCCAACGTAAAATCGTTTATGTATCTTCGTAATATTTCTATTCGCACTGATCTACGGGAATATAGCGCCGATCACGGTATCAGATTTATGCTGTTTCGCTATCCTGCTCTAACCGCCTGCCATAATCCAGCAATAAGCTTTGCTAGCCCGGTTGCTTTTGTTTTATGAAACAATATTAATTATTATAATTAGGTCATACATATATACTCGTATAAGTAGAATAACTGATCGATCCTTTTGTTTTACTAAATTTGAAATACATGAAGTATTAGTATTACCAGAGGTCAGTCGTGTCGCAGGGCACAAGAGTGTGACTGTAAACTCGACAGGTTGTGGGTTCAGTTCCCACTCAAGGAAATGAAATATTTAATATTTACATTTTATTTACCGTAGCGTTTGGCGCTCCGTTCTCTCTGACTACCCCGCAAGGGATAAAGCATGAAGCTAAGTTACTAAGTATCTTAATATAATGTTAAATATACATGTTGTAAATTAAAAAAAAAATAAGTATATAAATTGGCAATAATATAAACACTCAGCAAAATGTAACAATAAATTATCAAAATTAAAAAAAACCTGAGGTAGTGTCCGGTAAGGCACAGCGAAATTTCTGAATTTGATTTCATATCTTTACTTCGGCGTAGAATAGAAAATAGAGTACTTCACAATTCACTTCCTCAATGCCACGTTTGAGAAAACACGAAGTAGATTTTATATTTTAAGGATTATATCAATGACAATGAAAAACTAAACGATATCGTTACGCGCCGCCCGGCTCTTCGGCAACTCTCGGGTACGCTGTCGCCGAGCGGTCGGGGAGGGGAGGGGAGGGGCTTGGCGGGAAAGGAATGACGCGCGCTTGTAACGTCAAATTTAGGCGGGAAAATGTTTTTGGTTGGAGTGAGCGGTACAGTGAATTATAATTAACATTTTTGTAAGAAATATAGCTATTAGAAGTGAATAAGTGTTTCAATATCTACATTTGCGTTATAATATTCTGTATGACACAAGCGTATATACACTAAACACTCGACACGTCGTAGATTGTACAGTGTCAATTCGTAATATAAGTCATTTTTTCAATAAAATACATTATTTATGCATTGCGCAATGAAACAGCGTCGGGCTGTAAACGCAATGGTTGCTGATTCTTTACTTGAAGAAATGAATTATTTTTTATTTATAGTTGTCGCTGATAAAGTGCCACTAAGAACACAATTTCTCGAAAATGGGACGGAGATAGGTAATGGAGTAGGTTCTCTCTCCCTACCCTGCTATGGACGTGATACAGTGTGAAATAAGAATGAATAAATACATATATTGCAGTAGTTATGTTCGGTTCGATATAAAAACAATAGCGGTAGTATGTAAACCAAACTGATTCATATATATAATTCATATATATAATCTAACCAGTAGCATATTAATTGGATTGGTATCAAATTATTTCCAATTAGGCTGATTGGTTTCAGACAATGCCTAGATCATGTTGCTGATAATACCTACTCTAGCTCAGTCTGTAGTCTGTATAGTTCAGTAATACGTAGAGACCGTATGATATCTTATATCAAGGAAATAGATCTAAATCGATCGATCTTGTCGATATTTTAGGAAAATTTTCGTAGTTATTTGTCTATATAATAGTTCTATCTTATAGACAAATAACTAGGAAGAACTACTAACAAGTGGTAAAAGCATAACATGTTATGGATAGAAATTGATGTCACTGATGGTGATGTAATTTATTAATTAAAAATAAAAATAAAATTATTGAAACCGTATTGAATTAGCTTAATTTACAATACTTTAGTATAAATTGAAATTCTAGAATGGTCCAATGTAATAATAGACTCGTTCTGCATGTCAATTAAAAAAAAATAAAAATAAATCCTAAATGTTTTCGATGACCGTAAGACCGAAAGTACTTTTTTTTTCGCTGGCAAAATGGTAGTTTTAATACAAACTTTATTAATATAATATACGAATTAAAGTGAAATAGCTCCACTTTTGCACAGCTATAACTTACTTGGCATATTTACAAAGAAAGCATTCATGTTTGTCGCAAATATAAAGTACGGTAGAAAGAAAATTAAGTGAAGTAAGGAATTTCTAAAGAACCCACGACCCTCGTCAACGCGCTAACGACAGGGTCTTCCCTGGAATATTTAAAGATGGTGTATTGTGTTATATTATAATTAGGATAATAATGCATATGTGTGATAAAATAAGATATAATATATGTTTTATGTTTTCTATAATATGTTAAGTAACTTCTAAAGATGGCCGCGATTCGAATTACAATAATATGACAAGCTAAAGTAAAATGTTTTAAGCAATTATGTAAAGTGTTTAACTTATACAGAAGTTGTAAGATTTTGGACTCCATTCTAATAATAACAAAATTTTATTTGTTTGTAAATAATAGTCGAGGATTGTTACAAATTGTAGCAAAGTGGTTTAATATTTTTTTTTCTTAATATTTTATCTCGCGATCTCGAGATATTGCGTCGTAAGTGAATTATGTGGGACTAAAAAAAATCATGTGGGACTTTCCACATGATGTTATGGTGAGAGTTGACGAGTGGGAATTGAACTTAAAGCCATTGTATTTTCAGTTGGACTTAACGTCCATAGCGGAACTCAACGCCGCACTTTGCCTCGACACCAGAGCGAAGACATGAAAACATTAAATATTTACATTTCCCCGAGTGAGAATCCACCACGAGTGAAACCCATAACCTGTCGCGTTTAAAATCACTCGCTTTTGCCGGTTATTTTTAAATACCTTTAATATTTGGTCACTTAAAGCTGAAATATTTTAAATGGAATTCGCTCGTGTATGTTAAAGCTGTTGCATAACGTACTTGAGAACAAACACGGAAATACACACGTTTTTATCACGTATCACCCATTTTGCACCTACATATTCATAAATGAACTTGGATATGTAAATGCATTTCTAAAGGAGTACTCTTTTCTTCTTGGTCATAATTAAAAATGTGATATAAAAAGCTTATCATTTTCATTTTAGCCTTACTAAAAGGGCTTACTAAAGGGCTCCCAGAGCCCACACTTAAGTTCCAGAAACTGCTCCGACCTCCTCAACTCGCAACGTGATGGACCTGGAACCCTTACACAATTAATGGAATGCTAAAGTATTATTTTCTTATATTAAAATAATTTAAAAGATAAAACAATAATATTATAATAACCGGTGAAACCTTTCAAAATTTATTAGATGACCTTCTCAATCACTGTCTTTACGAAGGCGAATCTTTGTTTCTTGACTTTCTTTCATATTGAAGTGGCTTCATTGCAGAACCAATGTAAGAAATCGCCTCAATGAGATTATCTATATTAATAGCGTATAATAAAACATTTATGTTAAAGTTTACTGTTCGACTTATAGTAAAGTATAAAAGTGTATTAAATATTATATTTACAAATTTAATAAATAGTAAAAGAATTGGTGAATTTCTCCGCTCTCCTACATTCTTACCAGACCGAAGGAGCCTCGTGTAAAACACTCTGCTCCTCACTTTCCGCCGAATTCTTCAGAATTCAGCCTCCAGCTGATATTGATTACAAAAAAATAAATAATGTGAATATTTGAATTTAATATGTTAATAAGTACGATATTTTATATATCCTAGAAAAAAATAGATTTCATTATATATATTTTTTCTATTCAAAGGTAAAATAGTTTAAATTGTTATTTGAAATTTATAACAATACGACCTTCGAAAACTAGGTTCATTTTCCGTTCCAGTCTCCAAACAATGCTTACTTTGTTACGAAACTTCCAGCCTTTAAAAATATTTTTGTTAGAAATTCTTTAAAATATTTTCGTTCACGAACAGTAAATATAATTTTAAGAATTTTTTAAGTTAAATCATTCACAAGTTTATGAAGCATACAATAAGTAAAGATCAATATGATATGTCACTCTACATTGTACTTTCAATTCTCTTAAATAACTCATATTTGGATAACATTTATATGTATATTACAATTTGGGTATATAATTTTTTTTTATTAATTTTAACTAAACACTATAGACACGCACTTTTTTAACTTTTTTCATTATTATCAGTTCATCGACAGTTTTATATTTATCTGCTACTTAAACTAGGCTTATACCTAGAGATACTTAACTAAATATTTAATTCCTAAGAAAGTCCAGGTATTTTTAGATTGCCTTTTTGTAAACATTTCACTTATTATCTATTAAATTAATACCTATTACAATTTTCCAATTTATATATAGTTTTGTTTTTTATTCTAAGTGCCTATCGGAGGATAGATTCAGGATGTGGAAGGTATAACCAAAATAGTCATAACCTCTGCTAAAGAAGATATGACCACTTTGTTTCTATCTTTAATGGCCATTTTTAAATTGTATTCCACAATGCCTTTCGTCATTGCCATTGTTGCCTTTTGACTGCATCGTCTTCGCTGCCGCTGTAGTAGTAGCAGCTGTAAGTACGTCACGTTATTGCGACGACTGCGTGCGGGACGCTGTCATGCAGCTGTAATTTTGCCAACATCATGTTCACTACTACTACCATCGCGTTTGTGAAACCCTGAGCTTCGTGAATCGTTAGGGAATATCATTTATAGCCTCTTCTTTTTTATTGGCCTCTTCGCTGGTGTCGAGGCAAAGCGCGAGATTGAGTTCCGCCACTCAACACGCAATGAATCCAGAATTCGCTGGATAATGGGGAACAACACTGTCTTAACACTAGATTCCCTCTGCCTATCCTGCTGTGTGCGGAATACTGTAGGAAGGTGTTTTTTGTTTTATTTGGGAAAAAAGTGTATACGTCAGCTATTATTATATATTTTTTTATAAGATGGCTCACTTATAAATCCTCGGAATTTTAAGTATAAATCCATTAATTAACACCAGTATCTATTTCAACGTTGAACTAATTTCGTATGTACAGATTACAATTGCAAATACATTTATCTGTAAAATAAAGTGGATTACAAAAAACTAACTTTATCAAACATAAAAAATTATATTTATAATACTTTAAAGAAAATATACTCATAAAACAATGAAATTGTTAATAGATAATGCGTGTATAGATACTACTAAAATACGATTATTTTTAGATAACATATTTTAAACAACTAGATTTTAAACAGAGATCTAGATCATCTCGTATATATCTGTAATAATTTTAAAATGGAAAACCTAATACCTAATATTTATCATCTGTCTTAAGATTAACTTTACAGATGTAAAAGTACACAGCGGAGCGTATATATTTAAGTATATCAGCTTCACGCTGTATCCCGCTGATAGCAGGGTAAGCAAAGGGAAACTGAAAACCTAGTGTTAAGACACACCGTTTCGATGTTTTTGATAATTAGTACATACATAGACAAATTTTGACTATGTATTTAGGTACACATAACCAAAAACAGTCAAAAAATCATTTTTAAAGAACACACGACAAGCAATTACTGCCGCTTATTTGACAGCTCTGTATTAAGCAAAATTAATTTAACTAAGCAGAAATTATTAACCACTGGTGAAATATGGTAAATACAACACGTTTTCACGTCAACGAAAATTTACTTTCAACAATATGTGTACTGAAATAAGTTGCTACGGAAATTGATTTTAAATATTTTTAATCTAGCTTCACGCTGTATCCCTAGCGGGGTAGTGAGAGAGAAAATATTTTTATTACTCACCAATTCAATTAATATAAATGAAAATGTAATTTCAAGGTTTTATCAATTCAATAAGACAAATAGCCACGTTGCGTATCACGCAATGTCTTTAATATTAGCGGAAATTGGATAACGGGGAGTCTCGACACTCGTTTCTCTTTGCTTGCCCTGGTACTTGAAGGACACCGCGTAAAAATAGACCAAAAAAAATGTAAATTGTTACAGTAGAAAGTACATTTTTGACAGATAGACAATCCTTTTGAGGTAAGGAACTCTATATATGAACTTATATTTTTTTTTTATTTTATACCTATTTTTTTAAAACAAAGACATTCTGGTCTTTTTCGCATAACGATTTATAATGCATGCACCATCTGTTACCTATTTTACAAAAGTTTACAAATAGTGATATTTTCCAGTCACGTCAGAAACGTATTAATGATATAAATATACTAAACTAAACAAAATTATATTTATAGTGCTCTTATATAATATATATCTATTTAGCTCCACGCTGTATCCTGCATGCAACAGGATGGTCTAAAGACACTCCGTTTTACATTTTCCGCCGAAGTCTGATGCCATTGCATGTTGAATGACGGAACTCAACACCGCGCTTTTACCTCGAAACCACAGCGAAGAGATAAAAACATTAAATATTTCATTTCCTCGAGTGGGAATCAAACTCACAACCAGTCACATTTGTAGTCACAATGCAGTATATGCGCTAGTATCACTTCGTCTTATTGGCAGAGATCATTATAAAACCCTTTTCTCAATGGCGTGTACTACGCCTCTCCTAGCATCTTTATTTACTTGCTAATAAAATGAATGAAATTTGAATAATATTTTCTTATAGAAATCGTCGCGGTCGTTTTCAAATCAAAAGAGTTAGATTCCAAGGACGTCTCGCTGATTTTAATAACAAAAAAATTTGGTGGCAAGCGATGAAATTTAAACATTAAAAGTGAAAACATTTGAAGTTTCCTTCGCCAGTCCTTTATTACCTAAAAAAGTACTATATATTCCAAATCTTTTGTTCTAGTTAGACGGCCAATAGCTTATAGAAAAGTTGTCAATTTATGTGTCTACTCTTAAATACATACAATATTATTTTGGAAACAAGTGTTTATTAGTTTATTATTTAGCTAATTATTATTAATAAATAGCTAATGTCTGACATCTGACACTATATAGCATATCGAAAATATTTTAAGTTCAAATATATATACTTCAAGAAATCATATTTCAATATTTCAAATAAAGCCCTACGAATATTTTATCGTAGAATTTAATAAAACTTACAATCTATGTACGTAATGAGTGCACAGCGCAGTGACCTGTCGCGGTTTCACGGTGAGCCAAGTCCGACCCGCGCGGACACACGCGGAGACACGCACACCAGATCAAAGGGACCAAATACTCTTTTGTTACACTTACTGCTCTTGCGGGTCGACGGAGCGCAGTCTCTTCAATATTTCAAATATTATATACACTGTTTTGAAGGTTATTGTTTAATTGAGTTATGATGTTACGTTTCTTCGTTTCTTTTCTCATATATGTATATATGAAATCTTTTTTGGTTTTTTTCAGCTTCACGCTGTAACCCACATAGGGTAGGCAGAGGAAGCCTAGTGTTAAGACACTCCCCCCACTTTATATGTTGTGTAGAATGCTTTAACATTCATCACAGTGATCTTACAAATTGAGCAATCGTGAATATATAGAAATACAGATCTAAAAACGGAGATAAAATTATCTAAAGTTAATGATAAAAAGAAAAAAAAGAAAACTCAATATAGAATATGTATACCTCTATAACCCCTAGAAATGGCGAAAAAATCTAAATATATCACCGAGTCGAAATTCGCGAATATTTAAATCTTTATAAGTAACTACTTTGTAAATATAAAAAGTTTATTTTTACCCTTCAAATAATTTTCAACGGCAAAATTGTCAATTACCAATAAGTCATAATATATTATTGAGGTGAAAAAGAAATGAAATATCGATATGAAGTTGGTCCTGACGTCGTCCCGGTAAAAATATGAATATTTTTACAAAATTTAAAGCGTCACCTTCTCAGAGGGCCTAGTTGACTACTTTAACTACCTTATTACATTTCCGGAGTGCAAAAGGTTTAACTTATTTACAATTTATTGCGTAAAAGAACGCTATTCGTTTTACAGTTTATTTCGTACGCTATAATTACTTGACTTAAGTACAATATAATATTAAAGTTATATATTGTAGACACGTGATGCATTGTAAAAGCACAAATGTGTGACTATAAGCGCGATGGTTGTGAGTTCGATTCCCACTCAGGCGAATGAATTATTATTTATTAATATTTTCGCTTTAGTACTGCTTTTCTTCTCTTCTAAATTCGGCAGAAAGTAACGAACGGAGAGTCTTAACACTAGACTCCCTCTGCCTACCTTCATACAGAGACAGCGAGAAGCTGAAAAAAACATATCTTTTTTCTTACACTGGTCGAATCAATGATGTTCTCTAGTAAATACAATAAAAATGTAAAATAATGTATAAATAATATAACAGATCATTCAAAGAAACAGGAATATCGGGGGACGACAAGACGAAGAAGCGCAGCGTTGATATCACTCTCAATATCACTCGATAATACTTAGTGGAAACAGAGAACCTTAACACTAGATCGCCTGTTATATGCGGCAGACAGGTGAAGCTTTCTATTTACTAACATATTTTATATTATATATGCATTTAAAATATGAAATATGTTTGATACAATGTGTATTCCAGAGAAAATAACTAGAAGGATTCTTAGTAACATAAGATTAGGCCCCTTCATCAGTATTCCCAATGCACCGCGAATAAGTTTCAAAAGAAAAGTTAGACAGAGATGCCTCTGATCATTATTAAAGATTATATTTTATTATTTACGAAATATGAATACATCTTATCAGACTATTATTAATCTATACTTATAATAAATCTGTAGAAAAGTCGTTTCTGTACATTGAAAATATTTGAAAAAAAATTAGCCAGGGCGTTNTTGGTGTATCTCCTTTCATGAAACTGGTACGAAAACTCTCGGGGCATGAGTACGACTTGAACTTGCCCGAAAATGTTGTTTATTTTATAGATTATATAAAAATGCCTAAAAACGTGCTTTCTATGTATATTCTGTATACCAATTATATATTTAACTAATAATGTTACTAATTTAAAAACTGTACAGGAGCTAATATAAGTTAATTTACAAATAATATCGTGAGTGCTTATCCAAATCAATTAATTAATAATTAAGGCTGTTTGTAATATATATATATTTCTTAAATGAATAATCATGTAATTCAAGCGGGCAAAGCCGCGAGCAGGCCGCTAGTAAAATAATATAATATTGAACAAAGCGGTGCTCGTTAGGCAAATTTGTTTTTGCAAACCAAACTTAACTCTATTGAATATTTATATGTATGAAACAGATATTTTACTATTTTCGGCGCATAGATGTATTCCAGATAAAAAAGCTAATATATTTCATCCATCTTTACCATAAAATAGAGATTTATCAATCAATGTTTTTGCTTTAAATAAAAATAACTTTAAAAAATTCTAGGGTTCCGTACCTCCAAAGGAAATAAATTTGACACGAAACAAGAACTTACAATACAAATAAAGGAGAAAAATTGAAAAGTGAAAATTTATAGGTGTTTCATAGAAAAAAAAATAAAAAACTGTCAGATAAAAAATTAAAAAATTATTTTATTTCATACAAAATGAGTGCATAAAACTGTAAACTTAAGTTTGTATTTTTTTTAAGTTGTATGTACTTCGTTTTGAGAGTATAGTACCTGAAATTGATACAGAACCCTCGGTGGGCGGGTTCGAATCGCACTTGCCAGATTTATTAAAATTTCAAAATTAGACCAATGTTAGAGTTAGACCAATGGAAAATGGAATAAAGAGCGATTTGTACTCTTAACCATTAGTTACTCGTACATCTATTTATTATATACCTAATCTTTGATATAAAAACTCGTATATAGTAAACATTTTAATCTTATTATCATCAATCTTGTCAAAATATAAAGTAAGAAAGAAGATTCAGCCGCGGTTTAGTGATTGAGAATTTCATATTTGATCCGATTACTTATGAATTATATCTTCAAAGATCGACATTTACGCAAAGAAGATTATTTTTTTCAGCTCCACACTGTATTCCGCACGTAGCAGGGAAGGTGGATGCAACCTGAAAACCTGATGTTAAGACATTCCGTTCCCGTTAAAACACTTCCGTTACCCCCGGGCGGCGGAACACAAAACTGCGCTTTGTCTCGTTACCAGAGCCACCAAATGACAATATATTATTATAGGTAAATATTTCATTTCCCCGGGTGGGAATTGAATCCACAACTGTCATGATTACAGTTGCACGCTTGTGTAAATGGTAAGAAGAAAATTGTAGTATATATTTTACTTGCCTATAGGAAGGTTAAAATCACTGATTGTAACAGACCCACTCTCCGAACCTAGGTGGGCGTGACAGGGCAGAAATGTATTTTCAAGAAAAATTGAATGGGACGAAGTTTTATCTCTCTCTTTGTAGATAACAAACAAGCAGTGCTCGCAAAACAATGTGGTACAGGAACGTTTAGGTTGTGGTATTTTGTTTTATAAATATTGGAGCTTTATACTAAAGTAAGGTATTTCGCCGATGTATTCCAATTTTTTTTTTTCAGCTTCACACTATAACCCGCGTGTTGCAGGCTAGGCAGAGGAAGCCTAGTGTTAAGACAATCCGTTCCCCATTTTCTACCGTATTCTGGAGGCATTGCGTGCTAAGTGGCGGAACTCAAGCCGCAGTTTGCTTCATCACCAGAGCAAAGAAAAGGAAACTTAAATTTAAATAAAAATCATTTCCTCAGATGGGGATCGAACCCACAACCATTCGCGCTTACAGTCGCACTTTGTGCCCCTGCGCCACGATTGGGCTCACCGTTAATATTTATTTTAAAAATTAACATTTTTCCTTTATTAGTCTGATGAAAGGAAAAATACATTCTGCATTGTGCGCTATAAATATTGCGAAATAACCAGATCGGCAAAATAATTTGTAATAACAATTTATTAAGAAAATAATATTTTATAGTCATGTAACTTATTAATAAAAATTGTAATATAAATATAGATTAAAGGCAAATTGGCGTTATTCACAAATCCACGCGAGTATAACGAATGCGGTTTCAAAGGCAACCTGTGACTCGATTGGGAGGCATTCAGCCTGACACGTAACTAGTTAAGGAGAGTGGATGGTACGTAAGTGGTCGAGAGCGGCGCCACAGAGACTAAAGTAATCATCTATTGGCAGATGTCAGACTGATGTGCGTCCGTACGCGTATGCACCAGTCGTATGTGAGGAATAGTCCAAATACGACATCGGTTTTTTTTTCAGCTTCACGCCGTATCCCTTATGTGGTAAGGTAGACAAAGGCTAGTGTTAAGACACTCCGCTACCCACCGTCCGCCGAATTTTAGAAGCAAAGTGTGTTGAGTGGCGGAACACGATTTCACGCTTTGCCCGACACGAGAATTAAAAAATAATGGTATTTAATATTTCCCCAAGTGGGAATCCAACTTACAATCTATCACGTTTACAGTCACACGCTTGTGCCGCTACGCCATGACTGGCCCGAGATAGATTTTCTAGTTATACATTAATGAAATAGTCGTAAAATTAAGCAAAAGAATAAATAAAACATATGAAGTTATGCCATTATAATCATTCAGTTTTATAAGACTAAATCTGATGCCGCCATTTTCCTATCAAATAAATAAAATAAATATAAGTCTAATATTTTATTTTTAATGTATATATTACAATCATTGTTTACAATTGTTCAATATAAAAAAAAATCTATTGAAACTGAAATGGTTTCCTACAGATTCTAAAATTGGAAAACGTTGTCGTTGGGACAAATAAAGAAAGAGTAAAGATGGGGATTGGTCCTCTTTTTTATGAAACCAAATGAAATTTTAAGCTCCACTCGTAATGACTGGAGGCTAAAAAGCTATACAAAAAGATATTTTTGAAACGACAATTTTGTTTTAGTAAAGTATTAACTTTACTAAAACAAAAATATTTTGTTTTAGTAAGCATTGTAACAAGTATATAAGTAATTCAACGTTGCTTGAAAGAACTTAAGACGGAGTGGCAAGATACGACGCTTGGACGTTCAAGTTTTAACACTTTAGAAAACGTGATTAACATTTTGTTGTTGTTGTTGTATNCAAGCAGGCTACGTCACGCACAGCAAAAAAACTCGAAACAAGTTTATCTTGCGAATGCGCTGCGTGCGGATGAATTATAATAAATATAAATATTAACTTTAGTTTTAAGTAAATTTGAAAATAGAATATAGTGTAGTATTTGTATATATTATTATTAATTAATTTTATTAAAAGTTAATATTCACTATAGTTTGTATATATTAATTCACATTACTTAATATCATAAGTCCACCATCGCTATTTCATTCAAAGTAATTTTATGAATTTACAATTACTTATTGAAGCGAAATTTCAATAGATAGCTATTTTCGAATATGGATGCTGTTTCCTTTAATCTAAATATTTCACCGTAGCTAGGTATTGGCAGAACTCGGTTAGGCTTTTAACAGAATAGACAGCCACTAGTATATCGAAACACATCCATAACAACATTTTCAACGCAAACTGACATTGTTATTGGCATTGAAGCATATTCATATTTTGTAAAAATATTACATACCATAGCTATTTTGATTTTGTAACGATACAAAACAAATGCTATGTTGCCTCCACTCAACATTTAGTGCCTCTAGAATTTACCTTTCGACATACGCAGCGGCACAAAGTGTGACTATAAAACCGACTGGTTGTGGGTTCGATCTCCACTCGAGGAGAATGAAATATTTACTTAAATTTATATTTCCATTTCTTCTCTCTGGTGTCGAGGCAAAGCGCGGCGTTGAGTTCTGCCACTCAACACGCAATGCCTCCAGAATTCGGCAGAAAGTGGGGAACGGAGTGTCTTAACACTAGGTTCCCTCTGCCTACCCTGATGTGTGCGGGATACAGCGTGAAGCTGTAAAAAAAAAGACATACAGCGTAAAGCAAAGAAAAAGGAAGGGAAATAAAAATATTATAAAAATTAATCTTTTGTAACTAAATTTTCCTTATTTAATTTTTATAGCAAAAACAAAACATCTCTTTATAATAATATATTATATTGGAAGAAACTTTATAATGTACTAGGCTGGTCTCATTACTTTCTATGTAGCTTAAGAACATGTAAATCTGAAATAAATATATTATTATTATTTGTTATTTATTTATTAACTACAACTTGGTCAGCTTCACGCTGTGAACTACAACTTATTGAGTATTTTTTTTTATTTGTACATATTCGGCTCATTTGGGGGGACTGTACCTTCAGCTCAAATAAAAACATTGCATTTGAGATAATTAATACTCAACATGGTTTTTCAAACTAAGTATCTAAACTTAGGAAATATTTTTATGATGCCATTATATTTTCAATTTGGCTTTTCTATTGTAATTTGTACAATCTGCAACGCTGTTTGCGGCTGCAGATAAAACCAATCGATTGATTGATTGCAGATTAAAAAAAAATATGTTTTTGGCCATTCATCTTTAAACTTAGCACATATGTCTAAATTGTAACATATTGAAGAAACTAACCATATAAACCAAAATCTACCTTTTTCCCTTTCTATTCTAAACATAGAGTGTAAAATGGATAAACAAAATATTATTAATTATTACTTTTTAAATCGTTCAAGAACTACTTGAACGTATCTAGCTTATAATTTTTGAGGCAAATTCTGTTGTTTAAAAATAAAAAATGTTACAACATATTCAATATGGATAATCAATTGAAGAAATAAGAAAAGATACACAATAATAAAAATGTTCCAAAACACGCTTCTGGGAGATAAACCATGATGGAAACATAAAGCCTTATTAGCGTTGTCGGTAACTCTTGATGAAAGGACTTCGTGCCAACATAACGCGATGCTGAGTTTCCTCGATTATAATTTCATACTTTTATTGAATTGACAAAATGTTGGTGTTGTTTGTTTTATTTGTTTGTTCAAAATTACAATTTATTTAATTGGATACATGTTTTGTTAACTTCTCATCAATTATTAGGGACACCGTGGTATCTTAGTTTACAATAATATTACATGACCATTATAGGTGCGTTAAGCGTGCTACTGTTAACAGCAACGGTTACGAGTTCGATTCCCATTCTGAGAATTAAAATATTTAACATTTCATTTTCACTCCCTCGATCTAGTACCGAGGAAAAGCGGGCGTTAAGTTACTAAGAAAATGAGACCTTACATAAGTAAAGACAAAAAAATCTAACAAGCTATAATTTAGCAGAAACAATGTTACTTTTCCTCACAATAATAGAACACAATATATCATTGTTTCAGAAAATCTTTGCTTATAATTAATATTGGTAAGTCCATCCATCAAAGGAAAAGGAATTTTGTACTGATATTTGTGAAAAATCTTTAGTATCGTATTCGTCTTCTCTGTCGCAAACAAATCCTCAAGATTGATCTTAAGAAGCAGGTGTCTCTTACAAATGAGTCTCACGATGAACTGTATTCTGGAGATTGTTATTTCCTCTTGATTAATACGCGGCCGTTACTCGCACTTGATTGCTGCATGTTATTAACGTTGAGGCAAACGACATTTTAAATTTCGTGGTTTATCTAATGTCTATGAAATTTTCTTATATTATTTATATTACAATAGGTATATTTAAAAACATAAGAGGCCACTCGTGGCGCAGTGACACAAGCTTGTGACTGTGAATGCTCAAGGAAATTAAATATTTAATATATTTAACTTTGCGCTCTGATGTTGAGGTATAGCGCGACGTTGAGTTCCGCCACTCAACACGCCTTGAGATTAGAGAATTTTACCACTAGCCTCGCTCTGCGTATTGTACTATATTTATTGTATTGTGCAATACAGCGTGAAGCTGAAAAAATATATTACAATTTATTTCTATCTTTTGTTTTTATGGATATAAATGATAAATTTATAAAAAAATATTTGTAAAAACAAAAACCCCGACTGCATAAAACTAAAAAGAAAATAAACAAGCCCAATAGTTTATTGAGATTAACAATCGGGACCTATAAGTAATTCTTCAATCAATAAAATCTTTACCAGGAACCCCGTATAATTTAAGGAGGTCCCGACTGTTAATCCTAATAAACTATTGGACTTGTATATTTTCTTTTTAGTTTTATGCAGTCGGGGTTTTTATTTTTACAAATATTTTTTTATTTTTCACTTTTTTGTTAGAATTCATTATGGTAATGATAATCATGATATACCTTTTTGAAATCCTCGTAGTGAGCTCTTGAATTTGATACCCATATTGTGATATTCGAAACGAAAAAAATTTTGTCACTAAATCCAATGGCGTCCCACAGCCGCCATGATTTTTTTTTAACGTCACCTATTTAAACACACTTGGGCTGCTAATACAAATCTAATGATACCTCATTTATGTAAATCTGTTCAGCGGTTCTGGAGATATAAGGTAATAAAGAATAATACATACAAGATACGCGCGAAAAACATAACCCATCCTTAGCAGTCGGGAAAAAATTAAAATAAACTCATGGATTACATTATTAAGCAGCATTCGACTGTAAACGTAGTTGTTGTGGGTTCTAAACCAACTGGTGGAAAATTCCTTTACTTTTCCCATTCCGGAACGATAAAGTGCGGCTTGCGGCTATTTTATAAAAGTACCATTTGTAGCTAATAATGGTATAAGTCCTAATTTTAGATCTTTTAGTAAGTTAATCTGAAACTGCAGCGTTTATGGAAATTGCTTAAAAAATATATATTTTATATGTAACGAAATCAAACACCTCGAGGCTTCTACAGAACTTATATTTCTTCCAGAGTTAAATACTGTTAAGCTTGTACAATGTCTATCTTAAATTCTAATACAATATGTTATTCTAGAGATCATCTTTATTCTTCCGCTCCAAGTCTAAAAGTATATCTCGAATTTTCCGACCACATAAAGCGTCATTTTATTAATGTTCTCTGGTGACAGTCCTATATTACTTATTTTTAAACATCTTTTTATTAAACAAAGAGGTTGATTTACATTTTTATAATAAATTATTGCGAATATTAAAAGTAATAAATATAAAATCATTACATATATAACAAGTTTATTGAAATAAGAATCCCTAAAAGTTTCTTATTTCAAAAGGAAAAAACAAAATCAATTAGCTTATCGTCCGTCTGTCTCTCAAGACCATTTATCTCAAGATCGCGCTTGATATCTATAAAGCTGAAATAATATAGGTATTAAATATTTGAGCACAGAAAAAATTAAGAATAAGTATTTATGCATCATTTTTACTGCATTCTATATGAAATTTGCCGCGTGATCAAAACTTATAGAGTACATTTTGTGGAGCTGGTTAGGAAATTTGGCACAAACTTACGACTTATAATATTATACAAAAAAAGGAAAAAATCCAAAAAGTTAAAATTTACAAATATTACATAGAAAACAATCATACAAAGGTCATATTTTTACGAAACAAAATCTTTATAATTATAAGAAATTTGAGAACGTCCTCGGTTGACCTTCGAAAACACAGTATCAAAGATACTGGAGGAAGGTTACGTAAAAAGCATGAGGACCCTCCAGAGGGCATGTATGAAGAGGTCGATGACAGTTGACGAGGCGAAAGAGGTATGTAGAGACCGTAGCGTTTGGCGCTCCGTTCTCTCTTACTACCCCGCTAGGGATAAAGCGTGAAGCTAGTTTAGTTTAGTTTAATTTGAGAACTTGCATTACAAATAAAAAGAAAAATTTGATAAATGGGGATATATTATTAGCATAATTATTACAGCATATTACAGATATAAACTAATATATCTTTATTTTTCATTTCATACAAAGTGAGTGCATACACCCGCAAACTTAAATTTGTCAACTTTTAGAAATTGTACAGTACGAACCTACGACCTATAATCCTAAAATTATTACGAAACCCTCGGCGGACGACTCCGATTCTCATTTGACCAGTTTTATTATATTATTTAACTAATTTATGTTATCGTAATACGAGCCATTTTATATAAAAAAAAAACTATTAAGTTAAAATATTAAATATTCTTTATTACTTAAAAGATGTAGGTAGGTATGAAAACTTGCAAGAACCAAAAAAATGGCTAAAGAAATGGCTATAGTATCTACGGAGCTTTGCATAGCAAGCATTTACGGCTAACGTTTTCACGTCATTGAATGTACTCCATACAAATCTACTTATAGATACCGTCGTTATATACAAAAGGAAACCCATTTCATTTCTTTTCAAACTATTATATTCTTGTATTTTAAAACTATTTTTTTGCTTGAAATATCTAACGTCGTGAGGCCAGTCATGGCGTAGGAGTACAAGCTTGCGGTTGCAAACCCGACAGGTCGTGGGTTTGATTCCCACTCCAGGAAGTTAAATGTTTATTATTTTAATTTCTTCGCTGTAGTATCGAGACAAAGCACAGCGTTAAGTTCTGCCACTCAACACGCAATGCCTCCAGAATTCGGTAGAAATTAGAATCTTTATTAAAAACCTTTTTTTATTGATTTCTCGTTAACTTTTTATAACAGTTAACATAAATCCTTTCAAAATAAAATAGAATATTGTTAAACAGCACGAGCAGGACCATATGGAATATTTCTATCTATTATCATATACTTATTTTAGTACATTAAAAGAGTATGTTATTATCAATTTAATTATACATAATAGTATTGGCACTAATTGGTAAATTAAGTAGATTCATTAACTTTATATATTTTACAAGTTTAACATATAAGAAGTGCTGTTAAAAATCACTAGCAACACTGTATAGAGTTATTCAATTTCCTTTTGCGTAACTTTTATTTTAAGACCTATAAACAATGTTATTCTCAATTCAATTATAGCTAATAATTAATTACACATTGAATTATATAGTATATGGATAAATACATTATGTAAAAGAGCCACTGTTGAGTTTCTTGCCGGTTCTTCTCAGCAGAACTGCCTTCCGAACCGGTGGTAGCTTCTTTTTTGTTTCCATGTTAATTCGACGATTCAAAAGTGCTTATAAGAGTTTATTTGAATAAGTAATATTTTGAATTTGAATACTTTAATGATTGTATAAATTTATCATATAAAAGTTGCTCATTTGACAGTATGTCCAAATATATATAAATAGACAGTTTCGTTAGCCATGATCAG
>JAAIXJ010000656.1:318305-372044 GCA_013403705.1 Heliconius hermathena
ATCCGGTTGAAATTGAAGAAGTCGATTTTTTTTATTAAAAAATATAATAATGTTATTTTTTCTGGTAAAATTTCTTTATACTCCATGATAAAAACTATTGTATAAATTGCATTAGACTTTGAACTATTACCATGCTAAAAATAATTGAATTTCATACAGTAGTTATCAGTATTTTAAGTAATTTACATTTTTCAGTTTTTATTTTTTTTAAATAAAACTATAATGAAATTCGAAATGAAACCTAAAAAAAATGTACCTTGAGACCCTAGGCTAATACCATGCAAAAATTCATCAATTTCTGTCCAGTAGTTTTTGCGTGATTGACGAACAAATAATCCGACAGACAGACAGACAGACAGACAGACAAGAATTCTGCTGAGTGGTTTTTTAGGTTCTATAATCGACATATTAACCGACCTAATTTTTTTTTTTTTTTTATCTTTCATGTACAGAATTGACTTTTCTATCCTTTTATTATATATAGAGATCTTTGAGCCGAATGGACAATGTACCAAGTAGAACAGAATCACAAAATAAATTTTAATAGACATCTATTTATAATCACTGGATATTTTATTAATTTGGTAAAGAACAAGGTGCAACACCTGCGAGGTTCGTTACTTCTGTAATATATAAATATAATAAATGTCAATGTAAAAAAAAATATACAATAAATATAAACATAAAAAATCTGCCTGTCCGTCCGGCTGCCCGTCCGTCCGTCTGTTCGTCTTTTACGCACAAATTACAGGACGCGCCTAATTTACATATAAGAGTTATTCATTCAAAACAAAACGAAACAGAGGTATTAATCAAAAGGTATAGTACCTTTGCAAAAGATTGTCTACATGAAAAACATTTCCTATTAACAAAAAGAAACGAGAGCATTTAGTTATTATATTGATATTGAAATCATGGAACAATGGAACAGCGTTTGTTCGTAAGCGTAATGGTTGTGGGTTCGTTTCTCACTTAATAGAAGATAGATAGAATTATATTCATTAATTGCTCTTAAAACACAAAACACGGCGTTGAATTCCACTGTACCGGAACATATAACGTTTGAGTCCGTCTCGAATTGGAACGGAAAGTAGAGTATATAACTAGTCTTCTTTTCCAACTTTACTTTCTGCAGGATAATGCGTGATGCAATAATAAAAAAACATATTTCCAATTTGTTTAATAATTAAATGCCAAAAACTTTTGGTTAAAATTTGTAGTAATTAGATTTCTGCCAATATTTTACAAATATCATTAATTTGTGGTCTTCATTAAATATGTAATTAATATTTCTAGTCAATTCTTCTAATTAGTCAAAATACACGAAAGTAGAAAACTGTATATTAAAAGAAATAAGCAAAATCACTTCAAAAGAAAGTTCAAAAGAAAGAAAAAACTGCAAAAAAAAAACGGGAAGTACATAAACTATTTTTTGCAATACTTTTGCAACCAGTTTACCATATTTAGAATATGAATGTACTTAAAGAAAAGTTAATTTAGGAGGAATTCATAATATCCATCTGTTTCTGCTTCACACCATATCTTGCACACAACAGAGTAGATAGAGGGTACCTGGGAAGTACTAGGACACTTCTGATCACGATGTTCCGACGAATGTAGAATGCATTTCGTGTTAAGTGGTAGAACTCAACGCCGCACATTATCCAGTTACCAGAGAAATTCAGAACCCACAACCTTTTGCGTTTACATTCGTACACTTGTATCTTTAAACAAATTTCAGAAAACTATTAAAACAGTCAGAAAAAAAAACACAATTTAAATTAAAATGAGTCCACTCCGATGAGCATCCGCCAATAAACCTACTTAACGTTACTTGAGTTCCCGGCGCTGTGTAAAGAAATAATGAAATTAGTCTTAACTAGATTTTTGCCCTTGTGCAAACTCTGATCAATTTACTTTGATTTTCAGTTCATTTTCCACCAGCTTAAGATATTCTGACCTGGTTTAATCTGTTGGCTTATCTTAATAGATAAAACAAATAATGTAGAATAAAATATCAAAAATATTATTCTTAAAAAAATAGCATATTCAATCGTTGTTTTTTTAGTTTATGCTAATATCTCGCATTGCAAAGTGAGCTGGGTGGACCTAGTGTGCCTAGTAGTTCCACCACCTGACATGTAAAACGTCACATTTTGTGATATAAAAGCGGAGAAATGAAATTAAATTAATAAACCGGAGGGAGATCAAATCTACAATCGCCTCATTTACAATCAGACGCTGCAGTATTGCGTCACCGTGGCCTATGTATACAGGTGGAAGAGACAGCGCTCTTTTTATGGAAACAGCATATAGGTTAAAATATTTCAAACCCATACCTAAAGAAATTAATCAAGATCTCAACAGAAAGAGAACTCAACACTTTAGACGTAGGATTCGCGTGACGCAGTTACGCAAAGATGCGAATAACGTGAACACATACTACTACAAAAATACTACTAAAGATTAAACAACTTTGAACTCAATCAATACCTACGACTCGTTTTCAGAATGAGACGTATGCGGCGGTTTCCCTTTAACGTTTATGTGTGCGTGCGTCGTTCTTGACAAATGGCGTTTTACTTTAACTATTATATAATTTTATTATTTATTTTATTTGAAAAAAACACTTTCATTTTTGGGAAAAAATATAAACAATTGTTTTTGAGATTGCTTTTGAGGAGTAGTTAAAACTACGGTTTTATTTAAAGTGGTGCTGACACTTCCACCCTGTATAATATAATCTTATTATATTTACATCAAAATGTGAGTAGCGGTACATTGATTTGGAAAGGTAAGAAACAAAGAATAATAATATTTAATTATTATAATACAAATGAGATACATCCGACTACCCGTATATTCATTAACTGTATAATATACACAGCTTCAGGCAGAGGGAACTTAGAGGGAACTTAGTGTTGAAACACTCCGTTCCCCATTTTCTGTCGAATTCTGGAGGCATTGTTGAGTGGCAGAACTCAACGCCGCGCTTACCCTCGACACCAGAGCGATGAAATGGAAATATAAATTTAAGTAAATATTTCATCTCTTCGAGTGGGAATCGAACCCACAACGTCGATTTTACAGTCACACTTTGTGCCGCTACACCACGACTGGCCTCACAAATAATTAAATCGATATCATAATAATTAAATCACTGATATTCAATTAAGTGGAATCACGAATCCATTTAAACAACCGCTTTTAACTCACTAAACTAAGTCAAGTCTACATAATATATTATATGTAAATATATAGAGTCATACAAATTTACTTAATTAGAAATGTTACAAGCACGTCACATAGGTATACGAGTACATTAAATAGTCTTGTAATGTTTTAAAGCTAAATATTCAATAAATAATAATATGTAATATAGTTTACATTTTTCTGTTGACTGACTGTTTATATGATAAACAATGTACGTATGTACCTATGTAAAGTTAGTTCTATACTGTATTTCAATTTTATTAAGTCTCACGTTTGTTTTTAGGTAGCTCCTATTTCAAAATATTTTGAGCTTCCCATGTATAATTTATAACATAGCCTGAGAGAACAGAGGCAGAGAGAACCTAATATTCAGAGAGTAAATTATTTGTAGACCCACAGCGGGGAAACCAAAATAATTTATTTCCCCTAGTAGAAATCGAACCTCCAACCAAAATGGGCTCTATATTCATTCTCAACCATGTAATAAAGTTATAGAGATATTTATGTGTCCCATATTTAGATGGACCAAAGCTACCTAGCGACCATATTTCGTTATTAATTCATGCACACACTAGATTTGAGAAAATATCAATGTAATGCATTAACTATTTTTAAAAAACTTACATCGATATCGATTTGATTGAATTAAGCACTATTAGTTGTATTTAATAATCATTCAACAATCTAGCTACAACAACAACAATATAAATATACTTCTTCCTTTGAAACAGCTTCTAAAGCATATTGTAAACTTAAAACATAATTAACAACGTCTCACTTTGCTCTGTTCATACTTAAAAGATGAACTCAATTCAAGACTACATTATTTGCTTGTCTTTAACAGATTTTAGTTTAACCGTATTCTGTTAGCCCGAAGCTTTAAACTGAGAGGTTTGTATTGTTAGAGAATAAATAAAATGGACGTTTCTCTTTTTTTTTGTTTTTCACTTTTAATTTCTTGCCACTTCACTGTACAAATATATATTACGTGACTTTGCAAATAAATTTCATTTGTAATCAGGAAGTAGGTAAATGTTTGTAATTTTAACCTGCCATTGGTGACCTGTATGTGTGTGAGACCGGGTGGTTCGAAAAAGTCGTACAACTATTTGACCCGCCGCATCGATGTGTGTTGCGTTTTCGCCCGCACCTGCCTCATTTTACGTCTCATTCAGTTACTTCTCTCCGTGACAGCGCTGCGAACGCGCTTTCCAGAGTTTTGGCACCAAGCCGGTCCGCGAGACCGGCGTCACCAATTACATAGGGGAGTTATTCGAAGTAAATATGCATTTTCTTTTTTAAAGTTGTAAAAACTGCGTTATACTTTTATAGAGACAATTAATAAATCAGCTCTTTGTATAATTTTATTGATATTTTAAAAAAATATGTAATATAGCTCATCATAATAATATATGCCATATTATCTGATGAAGTTTGATCACAAGCATAGTCGGATAGCGAAGCTGAAAGCGAGTACGTAGTACAGAATCGGAATGTCTCGTACTCGGATTAAAGTTCGTATGGCAAAAAGGTTTTGAGTGACAAAGAAAGCTTAGGTGACAAGTCCTCTTTTCATTTATACAAGGTACGATTCTGCCAATTGTAGGAATGAACCCCATAACTTATCCAGTTGGACTAAAAGCCACAACATTTTAAAAACATTTACCGTTAATATAAATGATTCAGTCTCGGAAACGGTAACATTTTTTTTAGCTTAATGCTGTATACCGCACATAAAAGATTGAAGAAGAAACTAGTTGCAAAGAATCTTTACGAGAGTCCAATCTTTCCACCGTATTTTCGAAATATTACTTGTTGCATGACGAAACTCAATATCTGCTCTTTATCTTCTTATCGAAGCGAGGAAATCAAAATATTTTTTCCTCTGAAAGGCCAAATGAAACCCACGTCGTGACGTGGGTTTGATTGCTTATTTTGATTTAAAATAAAACTATATTGATTAAAAATAAGGCTGTGCCGCTGCGTCAAAACAACCTCTGGGCTAACTAAAATGACAATTTAAGAAAACATATTTTTTATATATTCAGAATTCGCATAAAAGCTACGATATGATACACATCGTGAATGCATAAATTCAAGCATACATCGAAATATATTTCATTTCCAGTAAAATATTTATCAAAAAACTAAATTAATATTTCCTCATTCGCCCATTTTTATACACATAATATAAACATATCAAAACAAATAAACCTCACAACCACTAACGCGGGCGTTCTATTGTAATACGCAAAGGCAAATCCTCGCTTTACAAACAACAACAAATATATGATGGAAAATGGCCAAAGTCTAACATTTTTAGAGTTAGTGTTTGTAGACTTTTTTGTCAATCTACGAGATGGATCCCATTTTTAATCTCCTTCACTACGCCAACATACTTTTTTAATCTTTCCAGACGGACTAATGGTTAATATTTGCATTGATTATTATTTAATCTATGCCTAAGTACACAGACTAAACAAAGACACTTAGATGGACTCGAGGAAAATTGAAATGAATTACTTAATGGATGGTCTCTAAATGATATTTAACGAGAGATTAATAGCAACATCGTTGTGTCCTAAATAAGGCTGAGAGCAACAATTAATACGCGACTACTCTGTTTTATAACATTCATTTTCATCACCTATTAATTATCTTTCTTCCAAACAATTTTTTTTATTTTCTCACCTGTATAAAGATAAAGACTACTTTAAGAATATCTCTTAGCCATGGGCTATGTGTATATAAAGTCTATGTGGTAGTCTTAAGTCCGCTTAGTTTAATATGCCTCTTAGAATCTCAGTCACGTTTCATGAAACTTGTGATATTACATATTGCTTTTTCATTTAATTTCTTTATGTAATCACTTTCAATCCCAGGTAAATCTTTTCAGCATTTCGAACGTTTATTTCTAGTTTCGTCTAACATATTTTTTATTTAAGAATCAATCCAAGAACCTTATCTACGAAGCTTATTAAATACAATTTTTGTCACAAGTAGTAATTTAATAATTTAAATCGACTATCAATTAACTAAGCAAAACATTCCCCTTTTAGAAATGCATGGATCATTACGCAACCGATTTTGACGATATTTAGACCGTCCCATTTTTTTTACAGCTTCAGTTGTACCTCGCACAACGCAGAGTAGGCAGAGGGAACCTAAAAATCGATTCTCAAAAATAATTTAATTTAAAACGATTTTATTTAATGTCTGAAACTGGTTTTAATAAAGCCATATGAATCTGCAACGCCCCTTAAGTTGCAGATCCATATGACTTTATTAATATAACTGACAATATAATTAAAAAAAATTGTATAAAAACTAAATCCGTTAAGACGTCAGTAGTTTTAAGTTCTATTTATATCTTCCACATTAGATCAGTATCGAATAAAGAAGATTATTTATGGTGCAAAGGCAACAAAGATTTTATTACATACAGAAATTTTGTACGTATTCGTAAATTCAATATTATTCTGAAAAAAAAAACTACACAACTGCTATACTAAATCCTTCTCTTTTTTTAGAATCAACTGTTGATTGAACTCTCATGATGGAGATGGGATACATATAAAAATCAGTACAAAGTTCCGTTCAAAACTCAGTTCTAAGCATATTTTTCATCATCTAAAAAGGACTTTTTTACTTAAAATTTTTACTTTTTTACTTTATTCTAGAAGCCTAAAAATACTGATGGAACTTCCAGTTTCATGAGAAACTGATCTGAATTTTTTGTAGAAACGAGTTAGAAGTGTAAGATCGAAATCTCTCAATAGGCCGAGGGCTATGAAGATCTCGGTATGTCCAGAGCTACTATTCATTTCTAGATCGCACTTCTGAAGCGGCAATAGTTTCTACTAGCACTGCCTTTGAAATACTCTTTTAATTAAAAATACAATAAAATGAAATGTTTACACATCTCTCAAGTCCTCTATTACGTTTTTAAGACTGATTCCAAAAAGTCACAAGTAAATAGTTTTTTTTTCATTGCATAATACTTCTACATCTTAATTCAGTAATTTTTAACCCCCGACGAAAAAGAGGGATGTTATAAGTTTTTCGTGACTGTCTATCTGTATCTGTAGCACCATAGCTCCTGACCTTATTAAACGATATGAGTGCAGTTTTTTCAATCGGAAGCCTTGTTCATTCATATAACATAGCTGAGAACCACTTCTTAGCTATGTTATATGAAAATTGGATTAGAAGTTTAAGAGCAAGCACTTTGCCAAGATGAAGTAATTACCAATTATCATATCTATTATATATGTATATATATCGTCAATCACTATATCATATATTTGGTTGGGGTTTTTTTAAATTATTTTTTTACTTCGCAGTAGGAATCGCAAATTGAGACACTCGTATCGCTTATTTAAATTTTCTTAAAAACCGAAAAACAAAAATTAAAATAAAAAGCAAGAACATAAAGAACATTTTATATTCTATATCCACATAATAAATGTATATGAACGTACATGCAATATACTACTGGCGTTAATTCACCGACTTAACTAAATACGATACGTCCAAAATCCACTTGTAAATCTTCATCACAATACACAATGTACTTGATTTATGTACGGAACCATTCGGTCTCAAATGCCGGCTATCTCCGTACTAATCCTAAGATTATTAAGGGTTTCGATTGTCGTTCGATCTATAAAGAAGTCTTGGTTAATAAGATGTTCACTCTCGCGCTGACCGCCGAACCGCTCGGACGTTCCGTCTTCGTTCAAGTGGCTCTGCCTAAGTGCGTTACCGATTGTGCGCACGGTGTAAAGGACGCTCATGCGGACTCCACTCTCGTTTGTGCGTTGTATTGTGCCGTGTAGTGCAGTTGCGCCCAGCGCCGTGTTGTGCTGTAGTTTGTGACGCTTTTATACTCGCGCTCCCGAAGGAAAACGTAGTCGCTTTCATGAAGGATTTCCACGCGAACGCGTAAGACGGACGGGCTTGCTTCGAGGAATCGAACTCCGCGACCAACGCTCAGGCCACTTCCATATATACGGAGATGGAAGTAGCCGCGGACTGCGCAGACGACGGTTTTGAGACCGTCGTCACTAAAGCGGCAAAAAAGAAGGCGAAAGTCATCGAAACGACCGCGCCCACAATCGCGGCCAGAAAAATCGGCCAAAACTGCCGTCTCTGACACACGTGTCAGCAGAGGCGGTTCCATTTCCCCGCTCCCGGCGGGTAAGACAAGTGTGGCCCCTCAGGCCTTGGCCCGTGCAGCTTCTTCAACGGCCCTTCAGGCGTCCGCGTCCGCGCACCCACCGACAGCCTCTCAGGCCTCCGCGACCGCGACACCACGGGTCCGCATGCCCCCGCCCGTTATTGCCCAGGACAAGCAGGCCTGGGACAAGGTGTCAGCCTGGATGATCGCGCAGAAGGGAAATTTCACCACTGCACGCGCCACCCAGGATGGCATCAAGGTCCAGTGCCCTGCCACGTCGGACCACCGCCGCCTCACGGCACACCTCAGGGAGGCCAACACACGCTCTGGAAGAGGAGCGATATTTACTGGTTATCATAAAGGGAAACCCTAAGGAGATAGAGTCCGGACTCGTTCTCCAGGACCTTCAGTCCCAAGGCTTCCCCGTCCACGAAGTACATCGTATGTACCATTTTAATAATAAGAAACCCTACGATAGCTTATTAGTTATTTTAAGTGCTGAAATCTGCCAGCATGCCATAGCCATTTGCCCTGACATCTATTTGGAAATCGCAAATAAATGCCTGGAACTTGGGCACTTTCCAAAAATCTGGAAGATGGCAGTAGTTGTGGTCCTCCGAAAACCAGAGAAGTCGGATTATACGGACCCCAAATCTTATCGCCCCATCGGGCTTTTGCCAGTTGTGGGGAAAATCCTGGAGAAGCTATTGATCACACGGATCAGGTGGCAAATCCTCCCAGGCTTTAGCACCCGCCAGTATGGTTTTATGCCGCAAAAAAGCACCGAGGACTCCCTCTATGACCTGATGAAACATATTAACAACAAGCTTCTGTTGAAGAAACTTGTCTTAATAGTCTCTCTGGATATACAGGGAGCCTTCGACAGCGCATGGTGGCCAGCCATCAAAACCAGACTGACCGAGGAAAGTTGCCCTATGAACTTAAGAAAAGTGATCGATAGCTATCTCCAGGATCGAAAGGTTACCCTAAGATACGCCGACGCAGAATATACCAAGAGAGTGGCCCCACACTGTGAATCTCCCCCCCTCTCGACCCTTTGCTTCATGGATTGGAGCAACAGAGCGGCAGATTTACTGCCAAGCGTTCGCGGATGATGTAGTCTTAGTATTTGACAGCGACACGGGTCTGGAGATGTCTCTGCGGGCCAACGCCGCTCTTGCGTATGTTCAGGAGTGGGGCACGACAAATAAATTAAAGTTTGCGCCACACAAAACCCAGGCGATGATGGTAACACGCAAACTAAAGTCACGCACGTCAAAACCCCACGCCTGACCATGGGTGGGATCGGCGTTGATTTCTCCAGAGAAATTAAGATCCTCGGGCTCGTAATCGATGACAAGCTCTCCTTTAACTCCCACTTAAGGAAATTAAGTGTGAAAGTGAGCAACGTTTTTAAACAGCTTTCTAGAGCGGCGAGAACTAGTTGGGGTCTCCAGGGTGAGGTCCTCAAGCTAATATACACGGCAGTTGTCGAGCCAATGGTCTTGTACGCCGCAGGCGCATGGGCAAAGGTAACCAAAAAGTTGGGAGCTCGAAAGCGCCTGAATGCTCTGCCAAAAATTGTCAGGGCCCACCGAACTGTCTCCCTGAATGCCTCCCTAGTACTTGCCGGATTACTGCCGCTTGATCTCAGAGTGCAGGAGACAGCCGCCCTCTATGAGATCAAGAGGGGGGAATCCGAAGCGGTGCTTGGAGACAGGCAGATCAAGCAGAGAGTCTTACGAATCGACGAGAGGGCCTTACGAATCGCAGCATCCGGCGGAAGGAATGGCTCTCAGATTCGCCAGCCTCGAGGACCGACAGCAAGTGGACAGGCACAATTGTCAAGAAGTTCGAATGTTTACCGATGGAAGTAAATTTGAAAAGAGGGTTGGAGCGGCCATTTTTGTATGGAATGACGAACTGGAAACCAGGGCCTTCAAACTGAAACTTGCTTCGTACTGCTCGGTTTACCAGGGCTACCACTCTGATGCTGGTGAATCAGGCTAGATCTTTTGGTCTATACACCAACTCGAGGTCATCACTCGAGTCGGTGATAGGCCAGAAGTCCCTCCACCCATTAGTCGTTAAAATCAGAGACAACATAAAGCATTGTCGCACCCAAAATAAGACCGTGTGATTGTTTTGGGTGAAAGCACACGCAGGGTTGGAGGGAAACGAGCGCGCAGACGAGCTGGCCAAGCTAGCGTCCAAACTAAAGAAAAAACCAGACTACGACGCATGTCCGATCTCATTCGCTAAACGACTTCTTCGCCAGTCGATTAACGAATCGAACCGGAGATACCAGTCTGGCGAAACGGCAGCCGGAACTAAACTGTTTTTCCCGGACGCGGCCAGCGCGTACCCTTGGTAAGTTAAAAGTAGACAGTACACTGACACAAGTATTGACTGGCCACGGTGGGGTCTCCCAGTACTTACATAGGTTTAAGTGCAAGGAGAACTCATCGTGTATCTGTGAGTCGAGAACCACAGAAAGCGTGACCCACATAATGTATGAGTGTCCTGTGTACAGCAGAGAGAGAGCCCAAACTGAAGCACAGGTGGGAATACAAATAAGAACCGACAACTTGAGTAAGCTGATAAAGGACAAGGGAGTAAAGTTATTAACGGAAACAAATAAAAAGCAGCTCAATTTAAACAACTCATATAATTAAGAAATGTGTGTGTGGAAGAGTAAAAACGAAGACTTACAACTTAGATATTTCAATAAAATATGAAACTTATAAAGAATATTAATAAAACAGAATACTAAATTAACTAAATAAACTGACTAATCTAAATAAAATAAAATAAAATTCAATTACAATACAAATTTAGAATCAAGATATAACGCAGCATTACAAAATCTCTGAATCTAATATCAAAGGGACGAGAAATGTATTAAAAAAAAATAAAAAAATATTCGATCCATATGCTACCTGACAGGCCTTTGCGTGGAGCCTCCCCGAAATCGCGGTCTTAGCAGAAGTGGCACAAAGTGTGACTGCAAATGCGACTGATTGTGGGTTCGATCCCCATTCGAGGAGATGAAATATTTACTTAAATTTATATTTCCATTTCTTCGCTCTGGTGTCGAGGCAAAGTGCGGCGTTGAGTTCTGACACTCAACACGCAATGCCTCCAGAATTCGGCAAAAAGTGGAGAATGGAGTGTCTTAACACTAGGTTCCCTCTGCCTACCCTGCTATATGCGGGATACAGCGTGAAGCTGATTTTTATTTATTTTTATCCGNCCTCGACACCAGAGCGAAGAAATGGAAATATAAATTTAAGTAAATATTTCATCTCCTCGAGTGGGGATCGAACCCACAACCAGTCGGTTTTGCAGTCACACCTCGTGCCGCTGCGCCACGACTGGCCTCAAAATAATTTTAGCTTATAGATTATCCATTTAAAAAATAATTCTTCACAGAAGACTACAGACAATAGGTGGATTTATACGAACGTTATAGAATTTTTATATAGTATATAAAAATACTGTGAAATTCTAAATCTCGTTATCGTTTACCGAAGCAATTTGCGGAAAGATGTAGCTTGGAAATTCCTCTGATAACAATTGACGACAAACGCCGAGGCCGAGGCCGAGGTTACTACTATTAGCATGTATTTGCAAACTCGTCAAATTATTTTTTTAAATAAAATAATATACCTTCTAAAAAAACGTAACATAATAAATAATACTTTATTTACAAATTTACATTATAATAAATAATGGGAACGTCTTAGCGCAGGGGCACAAGGGTACGAATATAAACACGATGGTTGGGCGTTCGATTCCCACTTGGGGGAATGAAATATTTAATATTTTAATTTCTTCGCTCTGGTGACTAGAATTCGATAGAAAGTGAAGAACGGAAATGCTTCAATGGGAACTGAGTGTCATCACATGTCACACTAGGTCCCAAGTTCCCTCTGCCTACCCTGATGTTTACAAAGGTGAAGGATACAAAGTGAGGCTATAAAAAGAAATTATAATAAATAATAGAATGATAAAAGTATTACTGTCATAAAAGTAATATACCTACTAAAATTTTCCAAAAAAGTATCCTCGTGTGAAAAGGTACACAGTCTCGAAAGAAACATTGTCTCATCACTACATAGAAGCAATTCTAGTTTTTCAGATAAAATCGGAGAATATGATGAGGAGGTGAGACCAATACATATAATTGAATATGAAATCAAGAAAACATTATTAGCGCGGCCTTTTGGGACGTATCCCTTTATCATTTATCGTTAGGCACATTCCAACTCTATTACTGAAATACATTTATACTCTTTCTTAATATATTAAAATAAAATACAGTACAAAGTTATAATCCCTTAAAATGGCGAAGGGGTGTTCGAAGAGGGTAATCTTAGACAACATTAATACCAGCCTGGGGATAAGTTTTATCAAATTAGCATTAAAAGGACTGTGACGACTAATTTATATCCAGTTAAGTTTATCATAGCATAAATTTACTAATGCTTATAATATTTTTTTAATAAATATCATTTAAAAAAAATGTCATTAAGGCCGTCGTGACGAAGTGGCACAAGCGTGTGACTGTAAACGCGACAGTTGTGGCTTCGATTCCCACTTGGGGGAATGAAATATTTAATACTTTAGTTTCCTCGCTCTGGTATCAAGACAACCGCGGTTTGTGTTTCGCCTCCCAACACGCAATGGCTCGAGAATTGTCTGGCAAAGAGCAAGCTTTAAGTAGTTTACGAATTGTCATGCCTGTGTAAATTGGCAAAAGATATTAAAATGATTGCTTATTAAATCTTAAAACCATCTTATTAAAACGAAGCAGTCGCGTCGTGGTGCAGTGGCACTAGCATGTGACTGTAAACGCGACGCTTATGGATTCAATTCCCACAAGGGGAAATGAAATATTATTTATTAATATTTTTATTGCCTGGGTCTGGTAACAAGACGAAGCGCGACAACGAAAGTCGGGAATGGAGTGTCTTAACACTGAGTTCCCTCTATATGCGAGATACGGTGTGAAACTTAAAAAAATCTTATTATAGACCTAAAATCTAGAAAACTTCTATCTATTCCAGCATTTATGTAATGATTTTTAAAAGAAATTGAAAATAAGTACTGTTTCAAACAGTTTCAAGTGTTTTGACAAGATACTAAATAAACGATACTGTGTAAATAGAACGACCTAGTGACGATGTTATTATACGGGTGCGGGTGACCCAGTTTACTGGTGACGGACAGTTTTTAATTTAATCATCGTTATAGAACGAAAAGAAATTAAAATATTATTCCAATTATTTTAAATAATAGATTTAAAATAATCAGCTTCATACTTGTGGCAATCATGGTGCGAGACTTTGCAGTATAAACAAATAAAAAATTCCGAAAAGTGAAAGTTTATACGTAGATATGTCATAGAAAAAAATACAAATTTATATTTGTAGTTCATTTCTTAAAAATAGGTGGATATGCATCATATCGACGTAGCTTGGTGAGAATGGACGGTTTCCAAAGAGGCGCGCGAGGTAAAAAATCCGCTACGTAAAATTTTTTATACGTTTTTAAATAAGCATTTTTCTTTCCTAAGTGTGGAATATCACTTTAAAAATGTCCAAAATATTTAATAAATAGCATTCTCTCTTGCCATATGATAATTCTAATCATTTATTTTTGGGTAGCGAAAATTTGTGAAAAATCTCTATACAGAGATACTAACAACATCAATAAGTTGTAACAAGCTATGGCTTAGTGGTCAGAGGGCTTAGACGGCTTCCAAGATCACGAATTCAATTCCCGCTACGTTCAATTTTTTATACATTTTCTAAATAAGTATTTGTCATATATCAGCAAAAATAATTTTATCAAAATTGTAAATCATTTCGGACCTTGACATAAGCACAATATTAAAATTAATATCTTCCATTGTTGCAGATGCTGATTCACACAATACCCCTGGAAGGGAGATTCGTTGATATTTTTTAAACAAAATGTAAGTATTAACGGTTTCCCCATTTAGAATTCGCATTTCTGCTTTTGTCCTCGGAACTCATAAAATTCAAAAGAAGTCAAAAATATTTTTATAATCTGTGTAATTTGTTGTTTCTAGATTTCTTTGTATTTTGTCACACGCTATATGTATTCGTATATGTATGTATAACTGTATATGTCGATGTTTCTTATTTTTAATTTTTTTTTACATAACTCATAATTGTGTAAAACACATAACATTAAACATACTTTACAAATTAGATAAGGAAGGAAAATCATGATATCAGTGTCACTCCATCTAAGCCATTTTTTTCTCCTCTATTGTGCACGAAAAAACTTAGCTTTTAAATTCTTACCCGACCGCGCGACGCAAAGTAGTACATAAATCCTAACGAACTATTATTTCGCGACTGTGACGAAACCATAAAAAGGGATTAAGTTTTTACCAGTTGTAACTGACACCCCACTCTGCACTCAATAAAATATATAAATAAACATCAACATCAACATTATATAAAAATTCTATTAATAAAAATTAAAATATTTTGCCAGTCGTAGTGCAGCGGCACGAAGTGTGACTGTAAAACCGACTGGTTGTGGGTTCGATCCTCACTCGAGGAGACGAAACATTTACTTAAAATTTATATTTCCATTTCTTCGCTCTGGTGTCGAGGTTAAGCGCGGCGTTGAGTTCTGCCACTCAACACGCAATGCCTCCAGAATTCGGCAGAAAGTGGGGAACGGAGTGTCTTAACACTAGGTTCCCTCTGCCTACCCTGCTGCGTGCGGGATACAGCGTGAAGCTGAAAAAAAAAATATTTTAATATGATTAATTATTAGAACTCTTCATCGTAGTGATCGTAAGTAATTCAAGATATTTTAGAGATTCAGAGGTAACAACATTCATATTAAATGTACATAAATTTTGAATAGAGTGTTTCTGTCAGCACCACTTTAAATGAAACCAGTATTAACTAATAAATAAAAGCCTAATTAATACAATTAAAAGAAAACCAAAAATGAAAAAGTGATTTTTTCAAACAAAATAAATATTATAATAAAATTATCGTTGTAAAGTAAAACGCCATTTGCTAAGAACGACGCATGCAGACATACCGTAAACCGTAGTTTTCCAAGCGTAAATAGTTATTAACACCAACCAGTACCAAATCACAAACAAACAAAATAAAAATTTGCGTCTGCTGTCTGTCTGTTGCTCGTGCTAATCTTCAGAACAGCTAAACCGTTTTTTATGGAACTTTCACTAAAAGATATAGTTTGTGAAGCCACATATATCCCGGCTTCCAGCATCGTGATGTAAGTAAACGTATATATATATATATANTATATATATATATATATATATATATATATATATATATATAAAGTCGTGATGTATGCAAGTAAACATTTTTTCCGTGAACCGCAAACCTATCGCCTCCCTATAAAAACTCTAAATTTTTTATTAAGTCACAAAAATCCCAAAAGATTTAAATTACGATTTATTAAATGTATAACAGCATAGAAATATACTACGGGATCTAGCCGTATAAGCTGTTAGGCGAACTCAATCTTTTTGGACATCCACAAGTCGAGCGGGCCAGATAGCATCTCATATTTAGTGCTAGGTCCATGTGCTCGTAAGCTAACACCGGTATTAATGCTTTTGTTTCGGCACTCTTACTCAGTCAGTGTAGTCCCAGACGTGGAAGCGCTCTTATCCATCCGTTCCCAAAGAAAGGTGACCTCCTCCCTGTATTCAAAAGGAGGGCCGGAAACAGAGAGAGAGCACTACAAACAGCCAGCTCTTGATTTATCTGGAGGATCACCAATTGATTAATGACTGTCAATATAGCTTCCGCCATAGTCGCTATCGCTCCGACCGCGCTAGCCTTTCTGAAGAAAACGTCGACCAGTGCCGAAATAAGCTTGTGTGTTCTGCTAAGGCATTCCCCAGAAATGTTTCCTCATTGGGTGAAAGAAACTTAGTTCAATTTGCGACCCTCAAAAGAGAAGAGTTTACGCATTAACTACAACCAAATAAAAAAAACTCCATTTGTCGTATCACCAGTCTTTTAAAACACTCCCCTTATGGCCACGGCCACGGCACGATAAGTATCAGCACATTGATCCTTATCGTTTCGAATGAAAAAAAATTGGCATCGAACCTAGAACCTGTCGCATTTATAGCTTGTGCCACTGCGCCACAACGGGCCTCAAAAATATAAGTATGTAAAGTTTTTTTTTTCTGTGATACACATACATATACATGCATAACCAATTTTTAAAAAATGTTTTTTTTATAGGAATTGTAAGTACTAACTCTTTACCTTTCATAATTTTATGTTTAGGCTGGATAGATAGTAATACTGAATTGTTTAAAATGGTTCTGTAAATCCCTTTATTTTGTTGTATTAAAATAATTACTGTAGGTTATCCTTAGAAGATAGAAATTTGCTGTCATGGACTTTTATTTAGAACTTTTGAAGGAGAATAATTTTGTCATATGTAATTTTTGCGTACCTTTACACGCCAGACGCACGGAAGCTGTCAAACTCTCTAGTGATCTCTCCAATTGGTTGTAACCTGATGTAACTTTTGCCTAAGCGTTCCTAGATATATGGATTATCTAACCCAAAATTTATTATTCAATTAAAATCAATACTTTCTGAGATTACAGTGTCAAATAAACAATGTCTTTAGCTTTATAATAATAGTATAGAAGTTGTAAAAAAATAATTTCAAATAATAATTTTGTTAGTAAAAAAATCAAGACAAGAGAAAGTGCTTATTACGTAGAACAATTTGTTTCAAGGTTCATTATATCTCATAAAGTTTAGCTAGGCGGCTGGGGTTCCACATATGACCCTAATTTTTTTTGTCAACAAAAATTCAAGTATTGGGACCTTCATAAAAAATTATAGCCTATATGTAGCCGAAGACTAATACCTATTTAACAAAAGAAGTATTATTAAAATCCATCCAGTAGTTTTTGCTTGGATCACGAACAACAGACAGACAGACAAGAATTCATCAAAAATCATATTTTTATATTCTGTTACTTGAATTAGGTCGCCCAGAAGTATTTATTTTAGCTATATTCAATATACAGATTTTACCCCCATTACAATTTTATTATATATATAGATATAGATGTAGATTATAAATGATTTCCTTTTACAGTAATATTTTAAATATTTACAAATATATGTAATCAGAAATAAATAAATAAATATAATTTACCAAACCTATATAACTTTAATTTCACGATTCATATTTCATATACACGCATCTAACAAAGATGGCGGCATGCATTTTACTTGCATTATTAAAATTGTAATTGTACATAGCTCTTAAAACATATTAATGTATTTATTTTTACTTAATAATTAAATAATATTTATCTTTCTTTGTTTTTACAATAATTAAAAATTTATCGACGAAGTTTTTACAATAATTAAAAATTTATCCAAAACAATCGTAAATAGTGAAAGCACTAATAACTTATCTTACCAGCTTCGAATAACTATATCACTATTTTATTCACAACATGTCATGCTTTTTTAAATATAAAATAAATCTAAATATAAAATACTAGCGATCCACTCGCGGCTTCGCCCGCTTAAACTACTGAATTATTTACCTAATTTACTGAATTGCGTTCCTTAAACAAACGACACAAACAACAGAATACTTAAGTGGTAAAAATCATGGACAACGTAGTAGGTAGTCTACCTATTATTCTTTTACGTAAAAATATTTAAACGAAAGATGAAACCAACTATGTTGTGCTGAAATAATACATTATAATTATTTAAAGAGCTCCAAAATACGTGTAAATGCTTCTAACTTCTACTTTACTATAGAGCTAGCATTGAAGCATTGTCTCATCCAGCTCCTTTCTTCTGGCGCTGGGGAACGGCATCAAGGCCGTCTGGCCGTGGTCTCAAGCGGCAACCATCAATATGGGTGCATCGTTAGGGGGCCCTTTGGCCCTAGGACTGTGTACCTGCCCTAGACCAGATACAGAGAGAGTTTTTTGGTGGGATTGGAAAGATGATCAAATGTCACCTCAGCCGTAAGCTCAGCCAGTTGAGACACTCAGTCAGAGAGGCCCAACTTAAGGCCTTGCGTTGGCATATAATTCGTAGAGGGCAGGTGATAAAATGCTACCCTGGTTGAGTGTCCGCTCGCAAAACTATTTGCTTCGTGGTAATGTAGAAGTGAAAGGAATAACTTCTCGAATAACTTCGCCATCGCGCTGATGAGCCTTAGGCAACACGATCAGGCCCTCCTTCTACACCCGGGGGAAAGGAGCCAGGCGGCCGTGGCGGATGCACTTTTATAAGCAAAGGACGCGTGGTCGGTGTCGAGCCTGCTATATGCTGTGAGTAAGGGATAAATGAAACGAGACGATACAGCTGTTTATAGCCTGCGTTATGCATTTATAATGACAATTAAAGACGGACACACGGACAACAAAGTGATCCTATAAGGATTCCGTTTTTTTCTTTTGAGGTACAGAACCCTCAAAATGGATTATTTTTTAGTTTGGTTATCCACACTGTTGTGCACTAAATAATTATAATTTTAAGTCTTTTGGGAATTGATTTGATTTAGCTTGCAAGTATTGTCATATTTAAAAGAAAAATGTTTAGTTATTTCATATTTGTCTAGGTAAACTGTAATTGCGCGCACACTGCAAACGTAATTTTTCCCACATAAATTCCGGGTTAAAATATAGATTATATATTAGTAGTAATACAATAACAAATCACTATCTATCATACACAAATTGCGAGAACTACGTGGCTGCTTGAGAAAGTCTCAACTTATATTGGAGAATATTAAATATTGAAATCTCGATCTATATTATAATCATATAGAGCAAGGGACGCGTGGCGGGCGGCGAATCGTTTCATAGCAAGGATTTTTTGGTAATGTAATTTTTTGTAAATTTCTGTAAAGGACATTTTGATCAACGCCAAATGGGCAAGACAACTAATACACTTATTTATATGCTGAGAGTAAGGGATGAATGAAACATGAGCCAAAACTACGGTTTATAGCTGGCGTGATGTGTCAACAATTAAATGCGTTTTTCTCTAAAACTACATACTAAAAGAGCAAATTTTATCTTCGTTTAACGTAGAAAATTAATAAAGTATCTAAAAGGATAAGGATTGATACCATTATGGACAAACATCAATCACAATAAAAAAATATATTCAAATTACTATTTTTAGACAGAAATATGTAAAAAAATCTATAGGTACTTTCCGTGAAACTACAGTTATGAAATATGACACGAAGTAAGAACTCACAATACAAATAAAGGAAACCCTGGAAATTAAAAAAACTCTTACAAACTTATATTTGAGGTCCTTATCATACAATATGCATTATGCATATAAATTGCATACGCAAAGAAGCTCGAAACAATTTATAAAAGTTTGTCAACTTTTATAAATTGTACTTCCCGTTGACCTATAATCCTGAAATTGGTACGGAACCCGCAGTGAGCGAGTCCAACTCGCACTTGCAACCAAAATACGGACTGCATTTTTGTACATATTTATAGAAATACATATCATATTTAATGTAAAATATTTTCGATCTACTGAAAATCCTGAGTATTCACTAATTGAACTGACACTACAACATATTTTCGCTGTATGTAAACAATAACAACAGCATGTTCCGGATGTATTCCACTTGTTTGTTGCGAGCAGTGGGTTCAATAGATACGACTACGGTATATGTAGTCATGAACATTTTCGATTTTTTTTTAAAACCACTGAATAAATTCACTTGAACATTTTTATTGTACTTTCTCGTTTTTAATAACTCATCTAATGTAAATGTATTATTAAAAATAGATTTTTTTTTATATTCAGCAGACGATTGGTATAGAACATAATGAAAATTATTAATATAACCTATTAAAGTCCTAGCTCAAGTAAGATAAAGTGCGTCGTTGAGCAACTCTCTCTCTTCCTTTCTTGCTATAAAACAATTATTAGAAATTTATGGTTATAAGCAGGACAGTATAATATTGATATTACAATTAAAACATTGTTTATAAAAAGATTTTCTTAAAATTTAACCTCTAAGAGGGGCGATTAAGTTTGTTTGGAGCTTTCACAATATAGATGAATTGATTTATTTGAAACTTTTAAAATTATTATTAATAAACGTGATTGAATTGCATTAAATATTATACTTAAGTATAATAAAATATAAAATATAAAAGGTTTACTTTAGTTTTATACTAGTTAAAGTTATTACGAGACCTTGGGTACAAAGTGGAACTGTAAACGCGACAGTTTGTAGGTGCGATTACCGCTCAAGGAAATGTAATAAAGTTAATATTTTCATTTTATTTGCTCTGTGTCTGAAACAAAGCACGGTGTTGAATTTCGCCATTCGAATACAGCGTGAAACTGATATAAAAAGTTATTATAGATATAAAAGCAGTAAACACGCGTTATTTAGATGTAGAGAATGGGTTAACAAGCCTAAATAAATAAAACTGTGCCGAATTATTTATCAAAGTACTTTGAATGTATAAAATATGGCATAAGGTCCCCTTCCACCCAAACTAGGGATCGCGAGGGATCATGCCAGTACATATGAAATTATTTAACTATTCATAGTAGAAATGATTCTACCTTATTATTTCCTTGAGTGGAGACCCACCCGAACCCACTATCATTCCGTGAACACGCAACAGACGCTGTTCGACTGCGCCACGATGGCCTTACTTAATATCATTAAAAAACGCATAGGAATTGTCAAAAAATACCCTCTATTGTATTTAAATGTATTCGTCTTTTATGACATACCTATACATTCAAAATATCTGTTACAACTTAAATATAATTAGATAGAGATGAAATTGTATACCTCTATACATCAGGCACACTCCAGTAACTAGTGACGTCACCTAATTAACTATTCCTCATAGCGGAACTGTGCACAAAGCCCGACAGAGAAGGAGAACTTGCTAATATATCATATTACAGTGTCATCTCAAGACTTCAACTTAAATGTCTACGAAATATATATATAGGTTGGGCCTAAATTATTTTGCTATAAAGCAGTTAATTATAGTTCATAGTAGGGTAGGCCGAGGGATCCTAATGTTAAGATTCCGTTCGCCAATATCAGTCTTAATTTGAGACAATCCGTGTTAAGTGATAGAGGTTAACGCCGCAAACTGTTTTACTAGTGCGGGGAAATTAAAGTTGTCGAATTCTGAAGCATTGCCTTTACAATCAGACATTCACTGCATGACTACATAATGATAGCTTTAAAAGTATTCTTAATTAAAAAATAATAATTACTTTACTTACTATATGTAATTGTGGGTTCAATTCCCACTCAGGGGAATGAATTACTTAATATTTTAAGTTTCTCGCTCTGGTAATGAAAAACGCGGCAACGTCTCGTAAATTCGAAGGAAAGTGGGAAACAAAAATGTTTAGTTACTCCACACCTATCAAAGTAGGCAGAGCCTACGCACACACGGCAAATGCAGTTTTTTCCATGTAAGTTTCAATCTCGGGGAATTCCGAGATAAAAAGTAGCCTATATGTTGATCTAAGCCCCCTCTATCTTTTAATGTTAGTCTCATAAAAATCCGTACCGTTGTTCCGGACATTAGCGGGACAAACAGAAAGACAGGCGGATAAAAAAAATGGTTATTCTAACATCATCATCAAGAACTATGTGCACTTGGGAAAAAATGATTATTTTCAAATTACAGACAGACACTTAAATTTTATTTAAATGTAATATATAAGTTCCAAATTCCAATACGAACGCAACTTAAATAAATCCTATTATCGGAATATGAATCCTTGTATTAAGGTATTGTCTGGTATCAGGGATACGTTGCACTTTGAGCACATTTTAGCTCTTAATATGTCAATGGTATCAAGAGTCAATTAAAATTGAGTATTGTTGCGTTTTCTTTGCTTTACCCTTAATTGAAATCACTAAACAGATACCTACGTTCTGTTTTTTTTTTGTTCAGACCACTAAAATACTTTTAATCAAAGGCGTTGAGTTCCGCCCACTCCACACAGTCTCGAATTTGGAAGAAAAGTGGAGCACGGAATGTCTTTTACTAAGTTTCCTCTGCCTACTCCGCTACATCTGGGAACGGAAAACGTGGAAAACGTGAAGTTACTTTTTGCAGGCTAATGAAACCTAGTGTTAAGACACTCTAAATTTCTCCGCCAAATTTTCGAGGTATTGCGTGTTGAGTTGAGTGGCGGAGCACGACGCCTTGCAATCAGAGCAAAAAAATGAAAATATTAATAACTAATAATTCATTCCCCCGAGTAGAATCGAACCCACAATTTTCGCGCTTATAGTCACACGCTTGTGCTACTGCGCCACGAGGGCCTCAAGTTACTTCGTATTATTAATAAAATACCTAAAAAAAGTGAACACGTAAAATGTTATATCATCCATCCATCAGCCTTTCGAAGTCCACAGCTAGACATAGGCCTTCCCTAATGCTCGCCACTCCATCCGGTCCTGCACCCTCTGAATCCAGCGGACTCCCGCTGTCTTCCTTAGGTCGTCGGTCCACCTGGCTGGAGGGCGACCTGCACTCCTTTTGCCGAGACGTGGTCGCCATTCGTGGACCTTTCTTCCCCATCGGTTATCAGTCCTCCTGACAATATGGCCTGCCCATTGCCACTTCAGCTTGTAGATTTTGAGAGCTATGACGGTAACGTGTGTTCGTCTACGGATTTCATCGTTTCGAATTCTGTTGCCTAGAGAAATACCAAGCACAGCTCTCTCCTTCGCTCGCTGAGCGACTTTGAGCCTGTGGATAAGACTTGCGGTGAAGGACCACGTCTCAGCGCTATAGGTCAACACTGGCAACACACGCTGGTTGAAAATTTTTAACTTCAAGCACTGAGGGATACTAGATGAGAGAAATTTTGTAGTTTCCCAAACGCTGCCCAGCCGAGTTGGATTCTACGAGTGACCTCTCTCTGAAAGTTGGACTTACCCATTCGGATCACTTGTCCTAGATGGATGTACTTACCCGTCAACAACTTCCAGAGGTCGATGCCTTCAACAACGACCGGCATGGATGTGACATGGACGTTAGACCATGATCTTTGTCTTGTCCATGTCAAATGTTATATACAATAATAATAAAATTAAACATCCTTAAATAATCACACCAAAGAAATGTCAACCAATTTCCTATGTAAATAATATATATAATGGAAGCAACAAGAAATTTTAAGTGCATTTTTAATATAATTTTCCTCTTTCAAATACCGGAGATACATTTATAATACTCGTATAATATTCATACTGGAAGTAAGAAATAAATAAAATTGTGCTGAAACGTTATAAAACCTTGACAAATATGTCAGCTATGTGAAAAATATCAACAAAAATGGCCGTGGATATTAAAATAACGCTACACAGGGTCGTCAGGCGTTCTAAATTATTTCTAAACTATATTATTTCACTTTAACATATTTTTTGGCTTATAATATTAGATTTTTACGGTTATTTATTGAGATTGTCGTGTCACAGTGGCAGAGTGTCTGACTGTAAATACGATGAAAGGTTGGGTGTTCGGCTCCCACTCGGTGGAATGCATTATTTTAATTTACTTGCACTGAAAACAAAACAAAGCGTGGCACCGCATTCTGCCAGTCTACACCCAAAAAGGTAAAAATTGAGTGAACACTTTTCACTCAATTTTTCCGGGAACGGATTGTCGTAACATTAGATTTTCTCTGTGCACTATACTGTATGTGGAATACGGCATGAAGCTAAAAAAACTAAAACAATGATAACTTATTAATCGCCTATGAAATAGACTGATTGTGGCGCAGGAGCACAAAGTGAGACTGTAAACGCGACTGGTTGTGGGTTCGATCCCCACCGGAAATGAAATATTTGTTTAAATTTATATTTCCATTTCTTCACTATGGTGTCAAAAGCGCGAAAAAAGCACGGCGTTGAGTTCCGTCACTCATCACGTAATGCTTCCAGAATAGGGCGGCAAGTGAGTAACGGAGTGTCTTAACATTAGGTTCTCTCTGCCTACCCTGCTGCGTGCGGGATAAACACTAATAAAGTCATATTCAAATGGCAATCAAACAAAAATGAAAGTATGTAAATACTACCGGGAGTAGGAAGGAAAGCGAGCAAATTAATTTAAAACTCTACCTCTGGCCATCAATCAGAAACCAATCTAAATTGGACACCATTCTCGTTCGTTCAGTATTTTGAAAAATGCCAAACAATTGTCATTTCTGGTAAATTAATTGTTTTATTAAAATAAATGTGAAAAAGCGGTTAAACCGGCTACACTAGTTCGTTTATTTATTAGTAGTTTTTGATCGTGACTTGTCTAAAAATAAATTTTCTAAATTTATATAGTTTGTGATAGTACAACAACTAACTAACGATAATTGTTGAAAGTTAATACTCTAAATCAGATTTTTAGAATAATTTTGTTGCAAAACAAATTGAGTCCGTCGTATCGCAGGGGCACATGGGTGCGGCTGTAACGCGACGGTTCTCAGTTCAACGAGGGAGTTCATTATTATTTATTAATATTTACATTTCTTAGCTCTGGGACAAAGGCAAAAGCCTGGTGTTGATTTCCGCCACTCAACACGCAATGCTTCGAAAAATTCTGCGCAAAGTGGGGAACGGAGTTTCTTAACACTAAGTTCCTTCTGCTTATCCTGCTATATGTAGGATACATCGTGACGCTAAATAAATACATCAAGAAACCAGTTGAAAAATTATTGTTATTATTCTCGTTAATGCACATGACCTTTAATGTTATGTGGGGCAAGTGTGCACGAGTTGGATTATCAATAACTACATTTTTTAAATATGTGGCACACTTACCCCAGTACAAGTGTAAAAGCGAAATAAAATTTTCAAAATGCTTACATTACTACAAAAAATTACACATCAAACTTGACAAAATTGCGTAAATATTCTAACAAAATCATCACTCTATGTACTCATTAAATAAATTAACTATAAAAAGAAAAAATAAAGAAAATATTAGTCCATGTAATATTGTCAATTTATATCTATAATCTATAATAATCTGTTATATATATTTAATACAAGATTAATATATTTAGTGTTATCAACTACACACTGTATCCAGCATAAAGCAGGATAGGCAGATTAAATGTAATCTCAAGACACTGATTTTCCCGACTTTCTATACAATTTTCGAGACATTGCTTAGTGGCAGAACTCAACGCCGTGCTTATCTTAATAGAAGAACGTACTGTATATGAAAATATGAAAAATAAAAATAAAATAAATCAGCTTCACGCTGTTTTCCGCACACAGCAGGGTAGGCAGAGGGAACTTAGTGTTAAGACACTCTGTTCCCCATTTTCTGTCGAATTCTGGAGGCATTGCGTGTTGAGTGGCAGAACTCAACGCCGCGCTTTGCCTCGACACCAGAGCTAAGAAATGGAAATACAAATCTAAGTAAATATATAAAAAAATATCTTTGTATTTTTTAATTACTCCACCATTTCATCATTTCACTTACTAAACGTTATTCTATATATAACCGGTGATTTTCCTTAAAATTACAACATAAATTGCCTCAATTAATCGGCCTAAAAAGTCACTTATAGACAATTTTGCTAAATAATACTTCCATTAATGCTTTTGAGCGCTATTTCAGTTATTCAAACGATCGCTGCCAACCACTTATATCAAACATTAACATTCAAAAGGCTTTGTGTCTAGAGTCCCATTTCGAACTGCTTTAACGAACGCAGCTAAGAAAATTAATTGGTAACATACCTAGGGGTAAAATTGAAAATGTTGAAATCTCAATTGGTACGCTGCTATATTAATAGAAACTTTCGATGCTATTTTGAAGCTTAATTGCACTAGCGTAAAGTCTATAATAGCGCCACCCACTAAATACACAAGCACGGACCTAATCTTTTTGAAGTGTTTGTATAGACTTTTTACATTATAATTTTCGGAATTTGTTAAGTAAATCAGTAAATATCTACTTTTAAACATTTTTAAAGTGTTATTCCACACTTAGGAAAGAAAAATACTTATTTACAAAACTAATTATCTTTGGGTAATCAGATTTGGGTAATTTGGGCGGTCAGAGCGCCTGGTCGGTGTCCAGGAGGCGCGGGTTCGAGTCCTGCTACGTTTAAATTTTTAAACGTTTTCTAAATAAGAAATAGTATTCTCTCTTGCCAAACGATAATGCTTAGTAATTATCTTTGGGTAGCGGAAATTTGTAAACATCTCCCTACAGAGATACTAACAACATAAATAAGTTGTAACAAGCGTATAAAAATTTCGACGTAGCTCGATGAAAACGTATGGCTTAGCGGTCAGAGCGCCTGGTCGGTGTCCAGGAGGCGCGGGTTCGAGTCCTGCTACGTTTAAATTTTTAAACGTTTTCTAAATAAGAAATAGTATTCTCTCTTGCCAAACGATAATGCTTAGTAATTATCTTTGGGTAGCGGAAATTTGTAAACATCTCCCTACAGAGATACTAACAATATAAATAAGTTGTAACAAGCGTATAAAAATTTCGACGTAGCTCGACGAAAACGTATGGCTTAGCGGTCAGAGCGCCTGGTCGGTGTCCAGGAGGCGCGGGTTCGAGTCCTGCTACGTTTAAATTTTTAAACGTTTTCTAAATAAGTAAATATCTACTTTGTCGAAACCCTGATGTTGATTTAGTTTGTTAATATTTTATATGATTTAGTTGTATTAACAGAAATATTTTAAGATCACGCTTTTATAGCGTATATAAAGTACCCTAAAGACTTTTTTAAGAATGAATAAAATTTATAATTTATTTAGTAAGTACTTTATTGTTACTAAATAATTTCACTTATCTATAAAAAAAAACTAATCCTCAAAATAAAAAGAAATATGATGTTGATTTATTCTTTTACTTAATATATTATTTAATATTTAAAAAGTACTTTTAATAACGGAAAACTCGCAGAAAAATAATAAGCAGCGCCATCTATTCCATACATTAGGAAGTTCTACCAGCACTATGCAGAAAATTATTACAGAAAGCTCCGCCATCTATCGCCCGCTCTTAATACTATTTAGAAATATTAAAGCTCTTGGTTAGCTTTTTGTAGAAACCTAAACTTTGTGTCGCTACGAGTTAGTATCAAAGCTTAAAAAGTATTTTTAATAACGGAAACCTTCATACATTGGGAAGTTCTACCAGCACTTTGCAGAAAATGTATCAGATTACAGAAAGTTCCGCCATCTATCGCCCGCGCTTAATACTATTGAGAAATATTAAAGCTCTTGGTTAGCTTTTTGTAGAAACCTAAGCTTTGTGTCGCTACGAGATAGTATTAAAGGTTTAACCAATACGTAAAAACTTTTGAAAAATATATTTTTTTAAAACGTAAAAAAATATACTTTATGATATAATGATTTTAATACTTAGTTTACTTCAATCATTCATTATTCTGTATCATATTCTACATCTCACATACATATACATTTATTCAAATATCACTAATTTCTATACATCATCACAAAAGATAGGAGTTCATATGATAGACAAAAACTAAACATATTACACTAATCAGACTAATAACTAATATTGTTTCAGATTTACAAAGTGTTTGATGTGATATATGTCGAATTACCCTGAACTAGCCTCGCCCCCATGCCTCGGCTTTCGACATGCAATCCCCTTCACCTCGACTACGGCACTACAGGTTCCCCGGATCTTCCTAGCATGATATTGTCCTGTGCTATTGATAGATAAATAGAAAAAAAACAAGAATATCTCTAAGAACTTCAATTTTTTAAGTTTAAATAAATGTGAAATAGCAGATAACGCCACAAAAAAATATTTTAGATTTATTCTTGGTATTTATTTCTAATATTGTAAAACACTAACTCGTGTAACCATGTAAGCATGTCATCATATTATATGCATGCATGTTTCTGTTTAATCTATTAAAAAAAAACTTAAACAATTTTTATCAGCATGGAATATATATGGAAGCCCTGATTATCAGCTTTGGTAAAGTAGTTAACAGATAATAACATACCGTGTTATAGCTTCAAGGGTCAACCTCAAGAGGTAAGCATAGAAATAATTCAAATTTAATCAGTATCTAGAAGTTAGCACACAAAGCTCGTATTTATAAATCGGTCTTAAGTTTGAGATCGATCTTGAGACGCCGTTTTTGTTATTAGACATATAATTTATGATTGAAAACGGCATCTCAAGATTAATATCAGAGTTGAGAGCGGTTTATAAATATGGGCCTAACACACTTTATATGCAAATGTTTTATATTATATAAATAATGATGGCAACATTATAGTGTCAACCAGCCACTTGACATACTGCTTGAGCCAATAGATTATGTCTTAGATAGCAAGCTTTAACCTAAGAATTACCAAGCACACTAAGCGATTCTTTAGAAGCTATTTTCAGCATTATAGTTTAGTTTGAAATTAAGTTTGGAAAAATAATGTAAAATATATATTTTTATTTATTCTTTTTGTTATTGTTATCATATACAACTGAATATAAAAATAGATATTATTAAATAACATGTATAAACAATGCAACAAAATAATTAAACATTATCTTATACAAGATTGTGATCAAGATCGCCGTGCCGCAGCGCCTCAACATCTGATTGAATCATGATGATGAATGTGGGTTCCATCTTTAAACGATAGAATATTTTTTTTTCAATTTCCTGGCTCCAGTAAGAAAAACGCAAAAAGACGAAACGCGGCGTTAAGTTCCATTACTCAATACGCAATGTCTCGAATATTAGCTGGAAAATGGCGAAAGAAGAGCCTTAGCACTAAGTTACCTCTGCCTATCCTTCTATATACGGGATAAAACGAGAAACTATAAAAGATAGTTAAGTACTTTTAGGAAGTAGTACATTATTTTACTTGTAAAAGCCTTTTTAAATGCTATATCTTATCAATTTTAAACTGAACTTGGCTTTGTTTATAATTACTGGTGAAATATTATAGATATTCATCTTTCACTGTCAATTAAAGCTTCAATCAAATTTACGAAGTAAGCAAATTAAAGCCAAACTTTGCTTAGTATACTATCACTTGAAACTCATTGAACAGATAATTTTGAACCGATTGAACACAATGAAAGTTTCCATTTCGTCAAATATTGGTACATCTTCGTGCAGTGCCAAATCGTTCTTAGACGTGCCAAGGGGGAGACTCGTTCAGGCGGATAGGCAATAGATAGGCTGATCAACACATCACGTACCGCCTGACGACTTAATAACACCGCTTTATTATTAATCATACCAATATATTGTGATAAGTTTATATAATTAAACCTTCACCTTCTTGATAAACTTTATCATATTCCTAATCTATTTATTAAAATTGAAAATATTTTTCAAATTAAATTATTTACAACATTTCAAGAAAACTTAAAATAGAATTTAAGCTTACAGTTTTCCTTTCTGATTCTATGCTACCACTTAAATATTTGGGCAATATTAATTTAATATCAAATAACAATATCAATGAAGGAGAAAATATTTGAATACGCCATCAATAGTTTATTGATACAATACACATGCCGTCACGCATGGGAGCGGTTATTACTTAATATCGCACCGCGATCAGTTATCAGTCCGGTGATGCGAAAACAAGGGCGCGATATGCGCCTTCACGCATTGTATACGAAGTAGTCCTCAAACTGCCAACATGTATCATATTACACATTTCCATAATAATAAAGCGTGAGTGGTTGTCGGATAGTTTATTAAAATTAGATTCGTTAAAATAATCTACGTTCATAATTGCATTTGTTAATCCATGCTACTTTAATTATATTTCATTATTTATAACGTGCAGTTTCCTATGTAACAGGACAATGACGGCAATATGCTTCGTCTGCAATCTCCCGATCTTATCTCACCAAGTGGGGCTTGTGTGGGCTGGAGGGAATGGATGGGACGAGCTGACACGTTCCGCGTTAGAAGAGAATACACTACGACAACGTTTAGGCAACCGGAGAGATTCAGCTGCGCAGGTGTGTTGCCTTTCACCACCAGAGCCCGACGTCGCAGATCAACCTCGAGGTAAAATATTACTATTACATAATATAAAGATTATTATTAAAGATTATTAAAGAGAAGAATATTCTAAATATATATTTTTCTCATATTTTTATATTCTTTTTTTATTGTACGTACGTGTAATATAAAAATCCTATTGTAATAAAAACACAAAAAGCATTTTATTTTATTTCACAGGTGGACCACGCCGTCGACGTTCTTCCCTAGCACAGCTTACAGATATACTTCGCGAATGGGGCGGTGGTGGAAGTAATGCACCTAGACGACAGAGAGCCCCACTTTCAAGGCGCGAAACTTTAGCAGATTTGGCCCGTTCTTTACCATGGACTCGGCATGAACCACCACCACGGCGCCGCCGGGATTCTTCGGCTGATTCTGGGATTAAATCTTCAGTCTCTAGGCGGCGTGATTCAAAGGCTGCTGTCCCTCATGATTTTAAATCAGATTTTCCAACTAATTTAGAACGCAAGGACTCTACAACAATTATGGCGTCAAGGGAACGACGTATCAAAAGACGTGGCTCCAGTGACGGCAAAGAACGTAGGGACTCCGTTGAGGGTCATCGTCACCGACGTGATTCAGTTGTGGTTCCACCACCTAGAATAGTTGCCACTCATAAGAAGAGGAGAGCTTCTCCACCAACTCCAGCTGCGCCATCGTTTGTAGAGGCATCTTCGGATCCGGGCCCTACATCACATCCACCTACCGTAACTGTAGTAACTGTACATGAACCAACTCGCTCAGATGGCGATTGCCCACCAATGACTATGCCAACTATTATAACATCGGCAGTTACCCCTTCACCTACATCACCCACAGTACCTACAACTAATGCTACGCAAACAACGCAAGCTTCTCAAGTATCTGTAAATCAATCTGCTCAAGCAACACAAGCAATAACTCCTAGCGGGAAAACTCCGCCGAACTTAGGAGCTCGAAGAGATTCAACAACCCAGTGTGGCCGGGCTAGAAGAGATTCGCGTGCAACAGCCAGCCCAGAACGTCGACTAGGCAGATTACAAAGACAAGCAACAGCTTTTGATGACCCTACGGGTCCTCCGGGGACACGGCGTCGAGATTCTGGTCCGTCATTGGATCCAGATGATGCTGGAAAAGCCAGGAGAGATTCTTTAAGTCCAGATTCAGCAGCACGTCCTCGTCGTGAGAGAAACCAGCTTAGTCCAGATAGGGCTGGTGGTGGTGAATTAAGTCCTTCTGCAGCCAGAAGGCGAAGTCGGCTTCGGAGACAGGCGTCGTGTGCTAGAGTAGGTCGCGCACGAAGTCCTGAGTCAAGTTCATGTTCTAGTCGAGATCCTAGCCCTTGTGCTCGACCGCCTGAGAGAACTATGTTTAGACGACAATCTACTACTGAAGAAATTCTTATAGCACGTGGTTTTCGACGACAGTCTACTACGGAAGAAATGATACGCTGCCGTAATTTTCGTAGGCAAAGTTCACAGAGTGATGATGCATGCATGCGTGCTCGAGGTCGCCGTGATTCGTCCACACAAATATTAGATGGGACCATCGGCACCATGACTGTCGAAACAACTAGCACATTCTTCGATTCCAGCACACAAACTGGTAAGAAAAGCACTATAACATTATTTTATTACTATATGTAAATATATTGCAATATAAATAAATAAATAAAATAATAATAAAAAAAATAAATTAAAAAAAATATTCATGTGATAGGAGGTGGCCGTCAGGGAGAAGTGGCACTATGTCTGACTGTAAACGTAACGTTTGTGGATTCGATTCCCGCTCGTGAGAACAGATTATTTTCATTTCCTCGCTCTAGTACCAAAACAAAGTGCGACGCTAATTTCCTCATGCAAGAAACAATGTCTCAAAATTTGAGGTGATAGTGGGATACAAAGTTTCTTACCACTAGGTTACTTTGCCTAACCTGTTATATGCAATATACAGCGTGACGCTAAAAAATAATCCTTCCTATTTGAGTGCAAAATATTAAAAATAGTAAAGTGGCAACCATTATATTGATGTTATAAAGTAACTTGCGACTCTAAGATGACAGCGCTACGTAGCGGGGAAAATTTGAAATACGTTGAACAACAATACAGTAACAACATACTATACAACCGCATCTCATATTACAAATGGATCTGCCACGTGCTCGTTCCCCGCCCATTTCCGCCGGCCAATCGATTCCCTCGTAGCTTCGATATCTCTCTCCCACACGACTGCTTTATCGACGAGAAGGACCAGGGTGAGTTTCTTCATCGGGAGAGGATTTTACAGTGGCGCCCTCGTCAGTTTAGGCGGGCAGAGTGCTACAGCCACTTTGAACTGGCAGCGAGTTCGCACGGACCTCCGACTCGGAGGAGGATGAGATGAGCGCGGTCTCCCGGCGCAGGCTCGCACGCCCGCGTCATCTGTTGCCCACTAACGCTGCCATGTTTACTAAAAAGAAAGTGACGTCCACACAACGAATAACCTACAACGTTACGTTGACAGCCTAAAATCGCGAGTAAATATTTGCGGACCATTAATAGAAATTGACTTTACAACGAACAGGTTTCCTCATAAAGGGCCTACTAACGAAAAATATTTTATAGTCTATTTTAGAATTTTTGGCTTGTATTTTTTGATTTTATTATACATGTGATGTGAATTGGTACTGACATTGTGTGAAGGTGTGACATTTAGACAGTAATATTAACGTTTTTGCTTGTAAAATAATAGATATTAAATGTAAAAGTACATATAAACACCAATTAGTTTAATAAAGCTTAACGAATAATTTATTTTTAATAGAGTCTCGTTCTGTAAATATAAATAGAAAAGTTTATATGAAAAAATGGTGAGTAATAAATTATAATTTGTTATATTAAATCTTTATATAAAACCTATTAAATTAAAAATTATAAAATGATTAATATAAATAAACTGAGCTCAGAATGAGAGCTTTTTAATGTAAGATAATAATTACATAGCTTTGCAATTAACTATTAAAGAAGTTATTTAAATTAGAAGCTTTGTTTATCTTAATGTTGTTATCTTCGTGAATATTAGTAATGGTCTACAAACAACAAACAATACGCTTCGAAAGTTCCTCTCTTCAATCTAAAATTAATAAGTTGTAATTAAACCGCTGTATGTTTAAGATATTTTTAGCAGTTCAAGTTTTTTATTAATAGAAATAATCAAAATATATTAATAACTTCGGGATTGTTTAAAATGTTTTTTTTTCTAGATAATTAGTAATTTCGTTTCTTTTCGAATGTTTTTCTATAAGATTTTTTGTCATTCTTAGAGAAATTCACAATTTAAGAAATTTAAGAAAAGAAGAATTCTTCGGCAGTTTTAAGAAGCCATCGAACAAAATCTTATTTGAAGTGATATATTACTCCTTTTTAATTCGACATAAAATCCCTGATCATTAGCCATATAATTTATCACGAGATTTGGACCTAATCCACTTAAACTATTCAAATACTATATGAAAACGAAATATAAAATCTAAACACTGAGCTATTGTCTTCACTTCATACGAATAGGAATTTAAAAGTTTCTCTAGAGAGATCAAATATCATTTCGATTGCATATTGCTGTCACGTTGACATTATTATGAGTGTCTACGATAGTGTTCTCGTGACGGGAACCATCACGAAATATTGTCACGTAAATTTTTCGTCTCTATTATTTATGAAGAAGTCAGATACTATAAATTTTATGGTGTAATGATAGCTAGCAAAAAAATATATAGAAATCATTCAAGTATTTTTTATTTAAATGATAATGTTTTCCTAAACGATTAGTCACTTTGTTTTTCATTCTTTATATTCTTTATATAAAGATATAGATAATCTGTTTCCTACTTCTTATTCAAGAAAACTTACATATCGGCTAAAGTAGACGAGTACGGGATTTATTATGGGCACGTAACATGATTTAAAATCTTCACGATCTAATCTAAATATATCATGTTACATAATATTCCAAAAAACCATACCTTATTATAGATATATTTACCATAAAACAATTGCCTTTTTGTGATATACTCAATTTTATTTAGGTTGGGAATAAGTTCGTAGTGTTTGGATAATTATTTTCTATTAGTTTTAACATTTCTTTACTAGCACAGAAATAATATTATATTTATTCGATAGAAGCCTTTGTGTTCTACCAAACGGTGCTAGTTGTATTTTTGACACCTACTCGCTTTCCATCGCCAGAAACATTTGTGAATCAACTCGGGTACAATGTATGTAGACAAAGTATCATATCCATAGCCTATTCTAACACGAAAAGTGGTTTCCAAAATATAAAAATTTCAATTTTTACGAGAACAACACACCCGTCAGCGGAGCATCTGTATCTTCTGAATTTGCCCAAAATCAAGGCCCTTTTAATAGAGGACAGCCAAACCGAAAAAAAATATTGCCATTATAAACGAATTCCTTATCATCTCCGTTCAAAAGGGTTAACCGAAAAAAATTAGATCGTGTGTGCCTCACAAAATTTAGAAAGCAACAAAGAAAATTTCATTTAAATTACTTCTCAATATTCCGCCTGTAGTTTTTTTTTATCAAAACATGAGAAGCTAGGAGAAATAGAGGGGTGGCTCTAGGAAATATGCCAAAATCAAGAATCAAACACGACCACCATCCAAAGAAAATTAAGCAGCGTTTGCATGCGTCAACCTTGCCTACGAACACCATAAAATTTTATAATAAATGAATTTATACTTAAAAAAGTAGATTTTTGTTTATACAGAATCTTTGAAAAAAGAAACGCTCTCAGAGTTAGTAGCATTCCTTAATATAATACATGTGTTAAGTACACACGTTAACGGATACAATTTAAATCAGTTCTATAAATAATCATCGCAGTAGTTTAGCGTATTCAAATAATTTTAAAAATCCTTTAAGCTAAACTTAAATTTACTTATTAACTGTGACGTGGAATAATAACCGATATAATCCACCTGTCGATCTATTGAATGCTTTAATGAATGCCTTTGGCTTCATAACTGTAATTCTAATCATTCGTCCGATGCCGAAATGTAAACTATCCCCAGAATCTGTGCATTAAACAAAGATCCGAGTGATCTTAGGGATGTACTTCATATACAAGTTTTTATTTTAAAATTAAGAAATAGAGTGACCCATAACTCGTTCCTTAGAAAAAAAGATCTATAATATTCAGACTATAATATCTGAAAAGCAATTACACAGTGAATAGTATCATAAAATAAAATTGTAAATGAAAGTAGATTTACCTCACAATAACGCTACCTTGTATCCTTTAAACGTAATGAGCTTATTTTTTATTTGGAAAACGACTTACTTTGAAATAAACATTATCGTATCAGGAGCAATAAAGAATGAAATACCTATTTACTGCTCATTTTACTGCCTGTGATCGCTTTAATTATAACCTACTCTATATTGCGTACTTTTAGTACTACAATAAAATTTGTTGGTACCTTTTATGATATTTGTATAGCTAAGTAATTTGTATAAAATTATGATAATTTTAATATTCGAAAAGTGGTAACGATAAGCTAATGGAATTCTAAAATAATAATGTAGAAATTAAAACAATTAGGGTAGAGCCTCACCAAATTTACATAAAAATATAAGTGTGCCGCATATTGTGAGCATTTTTGTTGAATAAAGGAGAAAAGATGCAAGAAAATATATAATAGATATCTGTTATGTGAAATTAGTATAGGATTTACGAAAACTTCACGAAAATTTGGCACTCCTCCCAGCGGTACTAGTCTGCCCTTTGGCGTCTAGCCAGGGTAAAATGCTTTCACTCTCAGCGACCATGCAATTTGGCATACACTCAATTCATACAAGTTTTCATTGTTCATTAAAATATTCATGCACCTAAATTAGTTTGAAGTCCATTGATCCTCAAAAATCTGTTTTGCAATTTTTCTAAATAAAACTAATGAAATTCGGCGGACATGTTCAAGATAACAAGTACTGTTAGAATTTTACATATATTTTTTTACTCGTTTCACATAAATATCAGCTTTAAAATAACATACCATGTCGAATGGCCGTATGACATCTGTAAGGAAACTTATGTGAGCGTACTTTGTGTCGTTCCTTTCTCTATCATTGCAAATCATAAATATATCGATAATTGATTTCGTTGTTCCACCAACGTAGTAAGTAAATTACAATAGAATATTGCATTTTTTTTCTGTTTTGTGTAAATATTTTATTTTTTTGGTCATTCTTTTATCACTCATTTACTTATACTTCCCATTTTGTGTATCTCTTCATTGCGGATTCGAATAGATAAACTGACTTCGCATATTCTACGAAGAAATCGCATCTCCACAATATTCACCTTTCTTTCATTCTTCTTTTGTAATATCCACGTTTGCTGCTGTATAACAACGTCAATACCAATATTGCATGTGTAAGGCCAAACGTGCAGCTGTGCTGAAGTTTCGCCGTCTGATCAATCATCATCTCATCAAAAAAAAGCAACAAAGGCACCGTTGTTAACTCTGTTACCGGCAGCAATACTCCTTTCCACATCCATTTCCGATTTTCCATCTCTACTAAACACACTTTCTGGATATACATGCATATACATTTCATTCACTTGTTCTGATATTTTAATGTCATTTTTATCTATATATAAAAAGTATTTTACCAATACTAAACGATACGATACTAAATTGACTGAGATATTATGTTCTTTTTATTTTAACATAACCGTTATTTACCTTTCATCAAATGTACGCTTTATAAAATTAATTGACGATTGCGCTATCTATATTGGAGATCTGAAATATTACCAAATACTAGGATTCAATGCTATTATTTATTTTGTTGAAGTAGATTACAACGGATTTATGGAATCCAATTTAATGGCACAGATTAGATTGTTTTGCTTTTTGATTTAAGAATATATCTCCTTGTACATTAATATTGAAATGAACGTTAAATTTTAAATGGTTAAATGGATAGTGGGCATAGGTCATGAAATTAAGCTCAACTAACAACTAAAAGTTAAAAACTCTGTAAATAATCTATTTTCTAACTACATAATTGAAGTTTCTCAAGCAAAGTTACCTTTCAGAACCGTCCCCATTGTACGACAACAACCACTATCACGAGGAATGTCTTCGCTGCAACTCCTGTGGGCTGAACCTGACAGGACCCAATCAAGTAAGTTGTATAGTTATATCTAATTTGTATTTCTTCACAATATAATAGCGTAGATGGAAATATCAGACTTTTCACATTATTTAATGGGTAACCCCATTACTTACCATATTTAGCTCTAGGGAATGCTTTGTTTTAACTTCACATTGTGTCCTGGATATACCAGAGTAGGCTCGGAAACTGATGTTAAGACACTTCGTTACCCATGCCCAATTTTCGAGACATTATATTACATTGTTGAGTAGCGGAACTCAATGTCACGCTTTGTTTTATTACCGGAGCAAGGAAAATCTAAATAATTTATTCTTGAAAATAGTTTATTTTCGAATGTAAATCGAAGCCTAAGCAGTCGTATTTATAGTCAGTCAAGGGAATGCTTATAATTAAAAATATTTCCAGATCAGATTTGATATAGGCTTTTAATTTGATGAATTGCCAACTACTAGTTGGATATCAATTCAAAGAATTCAGTTTATATAATGGGCAATGGCAATACTTAAGATAGAAAATAAATTATTCACAAAACAAATGTACCTACATAACCACATCATGCAATTTAAATTTGGAATCGAATATGATACTAGAGTAGGCTTTTATATAAATTCTATTACTCCGTATTTATTAGTTTTAGCTAACTCGGGTTGTATCCGGACCCTTGATAACAAATAACTATAATAAGCAAGGATTACTTCATACTTATTATTCGTTATTCTCGAAATTCCACGGAAGTAATAAAAAAATACCTTGCCTATTTACAATGTTATCTCAGGCGTCGTATAAGTACGACATAATGATCTACTTTATATACTATATTTTTTTTAGCGTAACACTGTATTCCGCACACAGCAGGGTAGTCAGGGGGAACCTAGTATAAAGACACTCCATTTCTCATTTTCTGCTGAATTCTGGAGGCATTGCGTGATGAGTGGTCGAATTCTACACCACGCTTTGCCTCGACACCAAAGCGTAGAAATAAAAATATTAAATATTTCATTGGCTCGAGTTGGAATCGAGCCACCAATTTGTCGCGTTCACAGTCACACTTTACTAGCCTCAATATATTATATCATATATTATTGATATATACAGGATGGAAGTGTCAGCACCACTTTAAATGAAACCACAGTTATAACTACTCTATAAAAGCCTAATACAATTTAAAAAAATGTTTTTTTACCCAAAAATGTAAAAGTGTTTTTTTTTAAAAAGAATAAATAAAAAAATTACTGTCGTAATATAAAAAGCAATTTGTCAAGAACGACGCACGCACACTTAAACCTATCAAAGCGACACCGCCGCATACGCCTCATTCGGAAATCGAGTCGTAGGTATTGGCGGCAAAATTCAAAGTTGATTAACCTTTAATGTATTTTTGTAGTAGTGTTTACGTTATTGGTATCTATGCGTAACTGCGTTACACGAAATATAGTTATGGTTAAACATTGTGAAATGAAAAAAAAAATCCTTCGTCTAAACTGTTGAGGTATCTTGATTAATTTCTTTAGGAATGGATTTATAATATTTTTACCCTATATGCTGTTCCCGTAAAAGGAGCGCTGACACTTCCATATTAATCATAAAATCAGACGACCGTAGTTAAGTATGAGATAGCATTATCGGTTGCCTGTCATAACTTTTGTATCATAATCTATTATTATAAAAATACCGACTCAATGACTTATCCGACATTATCTCCCTAATTTACAAGTAAATTAAAAGTTTATTTTTGTGGAGTATTTTAAAACATTATAGTTTTAAAATATTTCCACAAAAATAAAATTATGATATTTTTTGCCAACACATCATAATTATGTAGGTTAGTTTCCTGAACGTAAGCGCGATAGTTGTAAGTTCGATTCCCACTCGGGGGAAGGAATTATTATCTTTTCATAGCTCTGATAAGAAAAAGGGCGGCGTTGATTCCCACCGCTCCACACTATGTCACAAATTGGGGACCAAAGTGGAGAGTCGAATTTCTTAACTGATTGGCTAAATTCTCTCTACCTTCCCTGCAGTATGGGGGATAAAATATGAACCTAAAAAAATCATTATGGCCCCGTTGGCACAATGCTGTGTCTTTAAAAAGAGTACAAAAAGTGGAGAATAGAGTAAAAAGAGTTATCATAAAAAACAAGGTGATGAAGTTATTGGCTGACCAACATATCCAACAGAATTATAACACTGCCTAAGATAATATTAGTTGTTTCCGACTGCTGGACAGGCTTTTAATTAAATCTGCTGTTTGACTTGCCTAAACCAACTTACTTTAGACGAATTTGAAAACGTTATTACTGACCAATTTCTCTTATGTAGGTGTTGTTTATAATAAAAAGTCGGTCAAACACGAGTCGGACTCGCATACCGAGTGTTCCGTTACCAATTACACTATTGTATGCCAACAGGAAGAACCATTTATAAAAATTGATAAATTTAAATTTGCGGATGTATGCATAAAATTTTCAATTTCATACATTTGTAATATTTTTTTGTTTGAAATTAAAATTAAAAATTAAATTAAATCGCGCTTCACGCTTTATCCCACACACAGAAGGGTAGGCAGAGAGAACCTAGTGTTAAGTCACTCCGTTCCTCACTTTCCGCCGAATTCTGGTGGCATTGCGAGCTGAGTGGCGGAACTCAACGCCGCACTTTACCTCGACTTTGCCAGACCGAAGAAATGGAAATATAAATTTAAGTAAATATTTCATTTCCTCGAGTGGGGATCGAACCCACAACCGGTCGCGTTTACAGTCACACTTTGTGTCTCTACGCCACGACCGACCTCGTCTTTTTTTTAAATATCTACAAATTTTCGCCTTTTGGATTTGTTCCTTTGTTTTTACTGCAAATTATCACTTCTTGCCAAATTTCATAATTGTAGGTACACAGCAAGTATCCTATAGGTTTTGATTACGGGGCAAATTCCTTTGTTTCTACTCCCTTCGGTTCCGTTTTTTTTTGTTTTGAGGTACAGAATCCTATATAATTGTATAACTTTTTATTTTATTTTATTATTTTGATTTCTTGTTTTATATTTCATATTCAAATTATAAGAGACTTTTTAATAAATTCAAATGCGGCTCGTTCGTAGGCTACTTATATTGAAGTATTCAATTTACAATTACTCTCATCCCTCGTTGCTTCTTAACAATAACAGTTTTACTAGAATGTAATAAAATATCATTATATAAGACCAGAACTCAAATAGCGCTGAAATTTAATAAATTACTTTAAAATATAGTATTTTGATTTTATCTCATGGAACTTTTTTCACTCCTGGATATTTATTTATCTATATGTGATTTACTATGGAATAAAAAAGATGTGACAGAATATTAAATAAAACATGTACATATATTCCGAATAAACGCAAATTTAACGATTTGAGATCAAGAGAGGGTTATATGGCCACCATATAACCCTCTCTTGATCTACTATTTTACCAAATTAAATGTATTGAACTTAATGACAAAAATCTCAGATTTATTTCGCCTGCACACTAGCTAGTGTGCAGGCGAAATAAATAGATAGATTTGACGCTGAATCCACTCTTCTCCAAGTTTCTCGCTAGAATAATTCGTATTACAGAATATACAGAATGTATCTGAGTCCTCAGGCGAGGACGGCAATTTTCATTACAGTCAGACGAGTTATGTGACTTTTTCATCATAGAATAGACCAACATCAAATTCAAATTCAAATAATTTTATTCAAAATAAGAAGTTACATGCTTCATTTTTTGAACGTCAAATAATTTACCACCAGTTCACTAAACTTAATGCCTCAGACCTGAGAAGAACCGACGCAAGAAACTCAGCGGGACTTATTTTTTTAAAATCAATTTTAAACAAATACATATTTAATTATCTGTGACATTGATACGTTTGAAACAGACTGGAGCGAGCATTTCATTCCCATGGCGTGTTATCCTTTATAAAATCATTAATTTGGTAATAACCTTTAACACACAAACATCTTTTCACATTTTTTTTTAAATCGTGATATAGAAAATTCTCTGACGTTTTCTGGGATCCTATTATAAAAGCGTACACATTACCCCATGAAAGAATTGCGTATTCGATGCAACCGAGTTACAGATGCACTAAGATTAAGCCTATTCCTGGTGTTAATATTATGCACATCACCAATTTTGGTAAAATTATTAATGTTTTTTTAACATACATAATATTTTCAAAAATATATTGAGATGCAACTGTCAATATATTAATTTCTTTAAACTTTTGCCTTAATGGTCTCACAATGGTCTCACAATCTACGGGTTCACCATTCAAGAGTACATCATAGAATCTATTAACAAACTTTATTGCGTATAAAACATTGAATATTATGCATATTTATCTTAAAAATCCTGTAGAATAACGTTCATTAAACATAATGTTGAATTCTCTGTAACTATGATTTGAAATTTACAAAATTATTGAAATAGTTGCAGCACATTAAAAAGTTTTGACGAGTGAAGTTTTAAATTGCTTCGGAGGAATGCGCTGCCTTCTCACAGATTTTTTTGTATAATTTTAATATTATAATTTTAATGCTCCGTTGTAAAAAAAAATTCACTGGATCGATCGTAATTCTTAACAATAACTCTTAATAACAAGTTTCAAGGGGAGCCACGATACCTGCAATATTTAATTGTATTTCGCTATTTAATAAAAGTAATATTAATTATTCATTAATTTCTATATTTACATAATAATATAATAATAAGTATATAGGCAGAGTGAACCTAGTAGAGACACTCCGCTTTTCAGTGTCTGCCGAATTCGGGAGGTGTTTATAGTTATATTTTTGTGTCCCTGCACCACGAGTGGCTTCCTCCTCCTTCACCGATACCCTTGCTGACTTCATAACTAACTTCTCATAATTTATCTTGATTATATAATACTTTATTTCATATTCCAGATTTTAAAATTTATGACGATGGAAAATGCCTATCCGTGATAGGCATCCACTTCATAGCTGAACAGTTATGGTTAATTATCAGATGTTCCAGAACTTTAACCTCTATGTCAATGAAAATTTTCGATATTAGACGGTCCTGGCCCACTTAATGTACAGTCATAGTCTATAATCTTTAAAATTGTATATAGACTTACACCTGCCCAGGCTTAATAGCTATAAATGAAAACAAATTTTATTCAAATCAGTAATTCAAAAGTGCGCGTACAAACACACAAAAATTAAAAAAATCTTAGATTCGTATTCTATTACTTTTTTACCCTAAATTATCTTTTCATCAAAATATTTTACGTGCAGAAACACTTTTCTACTTATTTATTATATTATAGATTAAAAAAACAAAAAACAGACCCTTGTTACCTATAAACTCCAAGAATTGAAAAAAATCTTAATTAAATTCAATGCAAATGCGTACAAATGTATTATTATTTAGATATTATATTTCCGATATATATATATATATATATATNTATATATATATATATATATATATATATATATATATATATATATATATATATATATTACATAAAACAATAAAAATATTTGTGACCTACATATAATAATATATAAACAAAGAAGTTAGCAGCACATTTATCCTTGGACGAAGTTAATCAAAGGAATCACAATGAAGTCCATTACAGCAATTGCCTGATAGAGTACCAATCAGTTCCACGAAACGCTTAAAGTGCTAAACAATGGCCGAGATTTTGTACAAATGCTTTGATGATAGAAGAATGTTCCAGAATAATTATTTTTTTTTAATATTTATCTTGATTTAACTGTGTGAATATATTAAGAGAAACGACATATTCGCCTTATTTTAACAGATATTATTATATATGGCTTGAGAGCAGTCGTGGCGCTGAGGCTCGATTCTCACTCGAGGAAATACAATATTTAACATTTTCAATTTTCATCGCTCTGATATAGAGTCAAAACACGGCGTTGATATCCGCCACTCAAAACGCATTGCGTCCAGACTTCGGAGGAAAGTGAGGGGCAGAGGGTCTTGACACACCCTAAAGCTGAAAAAAAATTTCTTAAAGCAAAGCAAGGTGACGATTTCCGCCATTAAGGATGGAATATCTCGAAAGTTGGGCAGAAGGTGGCGAACTAAGTATCTTCCGTGTCGGGTTCTAGGTTTCCAAATAGAATCACTTTCAATCGCGTGGGTAATTGGGCGTGCACAATTGTATTTATATGTTATGTTTTTTTATATCTTTAAAGTAGTACTATATTATATTATATAATCTATCAAGTTTCACTTTTTACAAGACCTGAATTACCGAAGGAAAATAAAGATTTTTATGAGAGTTTTTGACATGTTTATTATTAATCTGACAAAAAATTAATGATATTATTTAAATATATGACAGACGAGAAGGGCATCAGTTGCTTATTGAGAAAACATCGTTATGATTATATTCGCTCGGCAGAATTTTTTAAGCATTTCATTTCTTCCAAGTATAATACAATAGTACTCTATGTCTTTGATTGTTAATAGGATTCCTCGTATACTGTTTTTTATATATTACGATTAATTTAAGCTTCACATTGTATCTTGGTACTAGCAGGATAGGCAGAGGGTTCCCATTAAGATACTTCCGTTCCCCACTTTCCATTGGATTCTGCGTGTTGAGTGGCGAAACTCAACGCCGCGATTTGCATCGTTAATAGAGCGACAAAAATGTAATTATTAAAAAAATAAATAAATCAGCTTCACGCTGTATCCCGCACACAGCAGGGTAGGCAGAGGGAATCCAGTGTTAAGACACTTCGTTCCCCACTTTCTGCTGAATTCTGTAGGCATTGCGTGTTGAGTGGCGGAACTCAACGCCGCGCTTTGCCTCGACACCAGAGCGAAGAAATGGAAATATAAATTTAAGTAAATATTTCATCTCCTCGAGTGGGGATCGAACCCACAACCAGTCGGTTTTACAGTCACACCTCGTGCCGTTGCGCCACGACTGGCCTCATTATCATGTAATTATTAGTTAAATTAATATTTCCTGGATTGGAAATCAGACTGACAGCCTGTAGCGATTACAGTCGCACGCACAAGCATGTCTGGCCTCAAATTATTTGCGATTATTGCGACGACGATCCAATTATATTTATTTGGAAGGAAAAAAAATATCTGCGTTAAAAAAAATAAATTAAGACGACTCACTGTTCAGTATACTCGCTAGTTAAAATATTATTATATGAGGAAAAACACACATCAATAATTTCACATTAATTCCACAATAAGAACAAGACAAAATAGTATAATTACATTTAAAGAATATATTGAACTGTTTCACTATAGACGCCGAGTAAAGTTGTGTTTTGTGAAAGAATATGAAATTATCAGTATTTAAGTGGTTTTCTTTCGAGATTTTTCAACAAAAAAAAATTAAGTAATTATGTCAAGTTATTTACAGAAGTGCTATACGACGAATGCTTCGACATTAAGAAAATTGTGTTAAAAGCTGTGTCAGAAACGGCGTCTGTCTAATGGATGCCTTAATATTTCCGGGAACGATATAAGTATTGACGTTCAATAGTACTTAAATATCCGATGGACATTTTTTTAATGTAACTGCAATTTTTCTTCTGCCACTCAACATGCAATGCCTCCACAATTCGGCAGAAAGTGGGGAACTGAGTGTCCTAACACTAGGTTCCCTCTGCCTACCCTCCTGTGTGCGGGATATAGCGTGAAGGTGATTATTTTCATAACATATTTGACTTCACTTGTATCAGTTTTTTCCATTATATTTAAACTAATTAGTTTTAACTCTTAATATAATATATATATATATATTAATAAGTTATTAAAACAAAAAAAATATCTGTGTAATTACTTTTTTGTTAAGTAATTTTATTAACGAATTTGTTTTCAATTTTACGAATAGTTTTTTTATAATATTGATTGAGAAGCTTTAATTTATGATAATGTTACATAGAAATCAATGACAAAAATATTTCTTAGTAAATTTATAACTAAAATAAGTTATATTGATCTTTCGACGCAAAATTAAAATAATCATAAAAAATCGCTTTTTTTGTTGTCTTACGAGCTAAAAAAGTCACGTAAAATTTATACATTTCTAAATAAGTAGAAAATCGTTATCCATTTAAAATATTATTTACTGTGGAAGTAAGTCTTTTTTCGTTGAGACAAGGGTTGACGTATTTGGTAGATGTGTTTCAATGATCCCTTTGCTTATCGAAGTCCAATAAATATTATTTTAGTAAAAAGCTTGTATATCCTATTTTATTGTGTACGTATTGTTTGGCGTAACAAAATATTGATTTCACCGGTTTTACTTTAATTTATAGGTTTTCATAAGAATAACGGAACCGTTATAGGATCATTTTGTGTCTATCTATCGGTCTGTCAAGATCCTTTTTCTCTAGAACGCATGTAGGTATGAAGCTAAAACTAATATAAAAACAACTCAACTCCTTTTAACTGTAAAAAACATACAAGCGTTCATGTTTCGATTTCGCCGAATTTTAGAAAATTTAGAAAGTACTTTGCCACTGCTCCACGATGGGTCATTCTCTTTCTTCTCTATACTTACTTACTTGCTTCACGCTGTATCCCGAGTGGGGTAGTAAGAGAGAACGGAGCGCCAAACGCTACGGCCTCTACATACCTCTTTCGCTTCGTCCACTATCATCAATCTCTTCATACATGCTCTCCAGGGGATTCGCGATATAAGGCTTGCCTGCAGCGACTCCTGCCAGCCCTTGCGAGGATTGCAACGTTCCATCCGCCACGTGCGCCTCGAGAAAGCGCACAGATAGGGCATCCCACCAAGGCGACTCGTACCAGTGCGTCCCCGCTGGTGTGTCAAGTGGCAATGAGTGTAGCGTTGGGAACCGTCACCCAGCACGTCTTGTCCGCAATGGTAGGAGGTGTAGAACGGAGCTACAAATAACTTCTTCTCTGTACAATTATCTTTTTTGTATACAACAAAGGAAAGCAACACATAAATATTTTTTTCCTTTTTATAAAAATAATAGATCACTCTTGTTGTCTCCACCGATGCTAGGACACGTTACGTAAATTAAGTTTAAGGAGCCACAGCTCGGTTCAAAAGACTGCATCAAATTTCGTTTCGCGTAAATAAAAGACTCACTTTCCTCACAAAGCTGTTGGCTTTTGTTGACAGATTCCTTTCATCGAATTAAACTTTCTTAAGTCAGTGAGAAAAGACGTTTTGAAAATTTTCGTTGTTTTTTTTTTATAATTATTTTAACTGTCTCTAAATTATATGGATAATATAGTTTATTTTATTTATTTTTAATTAAAAAAATTAATATTAAATCAGCTTCACGCTGTATCCCGCACACACCAGGGAAGTCATAGGGAACCTAGTATTAAGACACTCCGTTACCCATTTTCCGCCGAATTGTGGAGGAATTACGTGTTGAGTGGCGGAATTCAAGATGAGAAAAATAGATAACTTGTTTCAAAGTAGGTATACTTTTTTATGGGGTATGTGCTTGCAGCAGGTTAGGATCTGACTGTAAATACCACTCGAAGAAAAAATTATTTTCACTTTAACGTCCTGATACTACAAAGCGATCCGTGGAGATATGTGAAGCAGAGAATAAGATATAGATAGGTACTGATTCCTCTACCAAACTTAGTATGTTTTTTATTTATTAAAATAGACTTGCGTTTGATCGCATTAAGAATAATGTTTAGCATTGATATGGTCTACGGTGATGAGATCCATGGTAGCATAATAAATATCTATTCACTTTGCCTTCCATTATCTCACTGGGTAAATAAAGAATGTAAACTCTAAGCGTATCGTCCATACATTGGAAAATGAATGGCTGTAAGCTGCAGTCCTATAGATTCTATGGGATAATAGGGTAGACGGAATTATAACTTGTGAAAAAGTTTTACTTTACTGCTAAAATCTGCATTTTAGTTTATTTGATACATTTATTCTTGTCTCCTTAGAAACGCGCACGTCGCTTCAAAAACCAAATTCTGTGCGACCTGCACTTCGCGGACGTGGCGCTGATGGAGTGCAGCGACTTCATGCAGCAGCTACGCAGCTTCAAACCCCAGTCTTTGGGCTGCGCAGTTGCCAGACGCAAGTCTTCCACTACGCTGATCTTTCCGTTGCCACCTCAAGCATGTTCAGGTATGTCATATATTGTTATTAACTTAAACATTATCTTTTTTTTTAAACTTTCATTTAAAAATCTTAATTTCTTAAGGTAGAAGAGTTTCAGATAACTTATATGAAAAGTATATAAATTGAGATTCAAACTAACTCATTCACTTGAGGAAAATTCAGATTGATATATTCAGATAATATAGACATTTTCGTAATCAATTTGAATAAAACAAAGTGCAGATGATATTTTTAGACAAAAACTAAGATGTTATTAGAGATTGCAAATACAGCATAACAATCAAGTTATTTTACGACCGGAAATACATGAATGCAAAAATATAAACCAAAAAATAACGATATACTTTATACAAAAGCATCAAAATACGAAACTCTTTTCTTCTTTATACTATGGGGTAGGTTAATGCGGTCTTTCTAGTTTTCTAAAGAAAATTAACGAACTGAAAATGTTACTTCGATAACAAATATTTCCAAGAGTAAAGTAAACCTACAAAATATACTTTCCTAAGATTAATCCAGTCCTTGAATGAGGGACACTTGAACAGTTTTGCCTTACATTTTGTATGAAATATTTAATTTATTTCTAGAATCCACTACTAGACATTAGCATGTTACTAGTAAAAACAATAATATAAACACACTACAAATCCACGGTTAAAATGTACTGTTCTTTAAAACATTAAATATTTTATTTTGTCAAATATATACATAATTCTACTATTAATTAATATAATATATTATAAAAAAATAAACAAATATCAAAATATACGTAAAGAATTATTGAAAAATATATATATACAATAATTTAATTTAAATTAACAAAATTTTCAACAATTAGCAACGATTGTAAATTTTAAGGTGAGTTCGTATTTCCGCTTAATTGACGCAATAAACGTCAAGCGTTCGCCACAATACTTTAAGACAGTTCCAAATTTATGAAATGGAATAATTATGATCAATTTTAGTGACATTCAAATGGAGATTTTATTTAGTAGGTAGGTATGTAGGTAAGAGAACATGGTTGACAAGGTAACTGTATAGTAAATTGCCACAAGATTTACATTTTCATTTATGCTAATACCTTTGTATGTACATATTATGTGCTCTATGAATATGAGTTTTAGCTTAGAAGTTGTGTAACTTATACAATGTATGTTTTTTTATAACATATAAATTATTTATTTATGAATTAATTAATTTCCACACTATCTGGATACGCGGAATGGCCTACCTGCGGCAGTGTTTCCAGGTCGATATGACTTGGGTACCTTCAAAAAGCGCGTCTATCTCCACCATAAAAATGCACCTGCAATGCACCTGTAGCTCTGGCGGTGACCCGCATGCTCGTTTGCCTTATCTTTTTCCATAAAAAGAGAAGTAAAATGGTGCGTATACGAGGTATATATATGCAGTCATTGCAGCCTCTCTTGGCATGAGAATGATATGTATTATACAGGTTGGAAGTGTAAGCGCTCCTTTTACGGGAACAGCATATAAGGTAAAATATTTTAAACCCATACCTAAAGAAATTAATCAAGATACCTCAACAGTTTACACGTAGGATTTTTTTTTCATTGTACGATGTTTATCCATACCTGTATTTCGTATGACGCAATTACGCATAGATACCAATAACGTAAACACATACTAATACAAAAATACTACTAAAGGTTAAATAACTTTGAACTTTGCCGCCAATACCTACAATTCGATTTCGGAATGAGGCCTATGCGGCGGTTTCCCTTTGATAGGTTTATGTGTGCGTGCGTCGTTCTTGACAAATGGTGTTTTATATTACAACAATAATTTTATTATTTATTTTGTCTGAAAAAGTACTTTTTCATTTTTGGGATTTTTTTAATATTGTATTAGGCTTTTATATAATAGAGTAGTTAAAACTGTGGTTTCATTTAAAGTAGTGCTGACACTTCCACCCTGTATATTATATTTCATACATCCAAGACCCCCTTGGGAGTCTGTAAAAACGCTACGTACATTTTTCTATAATATTTCAAAATTGTTTAAAACTTTTGTTTTGACGTGAAACAAAAAAGTGAAAAGTCATCCGAGGCATCAAGGGATTTAATCTACGAAATTTCAATTCGTTAAGTTTCATTCCGACTGTAAATTAAGTGAGTTGGCAATGTTTATGTAAGGATGTTTAGTGATATTATAATTCTTATCGTTTATGTTAACTACATTATAGATTATTTTAGCGTAAACTGTTAGTCTACTTATTTAAAGTTTGGCAACATTAGTAAACCAAGTAAGGGTAGATATACAAAGTTTTTGTTATAAAAGATGTAGTTTTTCTATTGCTTGTAGATAAAGATTTTTTCGTGCCAATTTTATATTATTTTGTGACGAGTCCATCCGCCCAGAACGGTCTAACGTTCGGCCTCCGTCGTTCAAGCCCGCATACTCACTTTCTTCGGACATATTTCTCGACAAGAAGATGTTTCCTTATTATTCAGGGAAAGTCGAACGTCGAAAGCAGCAAGCCACGCGGCATATCAGCCATGCGATGGACAAACCAAGTGAGAGCTGTCCTTAACAGCCCTCTACGAGTTTAAGAGGAAGGCAGCCATCCCCGAAGAATGGCGTAGGACGGTGCCGCGCACAACTAACTTTTAAAATGACAACCACGACCGCTTTGTCAAAAGCTAAATGACGAAGAAGACGATACTACATACTTTTTTTATTGATAAATATGAAAATCTTGTGTTTATCAGCAACATTTAACTTTGAAAAACTAACATTACTACTAATAGAAGCCTAATATACTACTATAATACTACTACTATACTACTATAGTTACTACTACTACTCTAACTAAACTCTACACAACTTAAATTTCTAACTTTGCTATATTGTGATTTGGCTAAATAGCACAGATTTCTATCCCATACACACAGCATTGTGCCAGCGTCTGTCAGGCCGTCAATAACTGTCAGATCAAAAAGGGGGAAACATGTCCAACGGCTTTGTTTTGTTATGTCAATTATTATTTACAGTGGATGCATGTGAAATGTGGACAGCCATTACTTTATATATATANATATATATATTATACAAAATATTTAAAAATCTAATAGATGGCGATATGTTATTTTGTTTCATTAAACTATGTATTATAGTTCTATATTTAAATTTTAATTATATTTAAACATCACTTTTTGACTTTATAACCATATATAAAAGTAATTTCAAAACTCAACGGACTAATAAATAATAATCGAACAGTCCTTAGTATGATCAATGTAAAACAAAGTAACCTAAAAGATATATTATATTACGTATGTTAAAAAAATATTATTCTTATTGAATATTCATTTAATTAAAAAAAACCAAATGTCTACATTATGTGATTTCGGAATCGCCATCCGTGAAATGAAATGTAGGGTAACTCAATTTCCCCCTGTTTCCTGGTTAGATCACAATCCACAGAAAAGCAAAAACTTTTTCGACACGGCCGCGTCAAAGCCGGAAATCAATGATACCTTTATAAAATATTAAAGGTACCTACTCCCGCAAAGGACCCACATCAGTTGTAGTCTGGTGAACTTTTATGAAATAATTGAATAGAACGTACGTTGGTACATACGTATATTCTACATCTCAAGAACTTTTATTATAACTTTCATAATTTAATTTATTAGATTATAGATTTTTCAAAGTGGAGGCCGGTCGTGGCGCAGCGGCACGAGGTGTGACGTGTGTGGAGGTTGTGGGTTCGATCCCCACTCGAGGAGATGAAATATTTACTTAAATTTATATTTCCATTTCTTCGCTCTGGTGTCGAGGTTAAGCGCGGCGTTGAGTTCTGCCACTCAACACGCAATGCCTCCAGAATTCGGCAGAAAGTGGGGAACGGAGTGTCTTAACACTAGGTTCCCTCTGCCTACCCTGCTGTGTGCGGGATACAGCGTGAAGCTAATTTTTCAAAGTGTTGTTTCTCAGTTCTGTGAAAAGTCTAGAAAATCTATAATATAATTTTTCATCCATGAGTTTTTTAAACAAATTACATTTTTTACCTTTATGCTGTATACCACGCAAATCAGGGTAAGCAGAGGGAACCTGGGAACCTAGTGTTACGACACTTCCGTCCCCCACTTTGAATTTAGAAGCAGAACTCAACGCAACGGTTTAGTTCGTTACCAGAGAAAGAAAATTAAAATATTAAATAATAAATTTCCTCGATTGGGTTTCGAACTCATATCTGTAGCTTTTACAATCACAAAAATATTTAAGTAATTAAAACGTAATCGAATGATTAGAATCATGATATTTCGAAAATTTTTGATATAAAACAAATTCAAAACATATAATATTCTTATTTATTCTCATATCATCTTTACTTCGTAATTTGAAACTGTATTCTTTGTACTTAATAACCGTATCTATTTTTATTGTTCCTAATTTATTTAGAGGCCAGTCGTGGCGCAGCGGCATAAAGTGTGACTGTAAAACCGACTGGTTGTGGGTTCGAGTGGGGACACTGGAAGAGATGAAATATTTACTTAAATTTATATTTACATTTCTTCGCTCTGGTGTCGAGGCAAAGTACGGCGTTGAGTTCTGCCACTTAACACGCAATGCCTCCAGAATTCAGCAGAAAGCGGGGAACGGTGTGTCTTACACTAAGTTCCCTCTGCTTACCCTGCTGTGCGCGGGATACAGCGTGAAGCTGATTTGATTTAATTTATTTAGATACTACATAAATTGCTTTGCTTGAGGTTATTGTGGCGGCACAGTGGCAAACTGAAAACGCGACAGTTACATGTTCGATTCCCATTCGGGAAATGAATTATTTCCATTTCCTCACACTGGTAACAAGGCAAACTGCGACGTTGAGATGCGCAACTCAATAATCAATGTCTTGAAAATTAGGCGAAAAGTAGAGAACGGAATGTCTTAGCACATATGTAGGATACAGCGTGAAGCTACTTACATATTTTGAAATATCCAAACTTGAATATTCAATTTTTTTTAGTAAATCCAAATCAATGTGGTGCCTTGGTAATTTATAATTAACGATTCTGATTAACCGAGGTAAACTAATTTCTACGGTCAACATAAGCTGGTAGCTGTAGGAGTTAATTTATAATACAGATACAGGTATAATCGCTATCGCCAATTTCCTATTAAACGTATTAAAAATCAATTTAAAAAATATATTAATAGTATATTAAAACCTACAGTTGTTTTTGCGCATTTATAAAATGAGTGAAATGAATTAGAATCTATCTTTTTATTTAATTTATCTACAGTTCTACATATTAGTTTTAAATAAACATAAACATTTTTTTGCTTCTTCGTGTAAAGTGGTGGTACTCAACGCCGCACTTTCTAAAGAAATATAAATAATTAATTCCTCCAAATAGGAATCGAGCTCACTACCGACGCCGTTAAAGTCTGACCCTGTGCCACTACGCCACTATGGCCTCATATACATTAGTTAATATTTATTTTCAATTTGTCTGATATAATAAAAAATATATTTATATTACTATGCAATTTAGAATTGGTTTCAAATATCCAAAAATATCCTCCCTATATTTTTAAATATGGAAGGAATGTTTACTAAAACGTATACACCCCACAGAACAGATATGCGTTTGACAAATATGAAAAATATTTTTTGTCAATGATAAATTTAGTTTTGAAACGAATCAAAGGGATATATTTACACCACGTTTAAATATGACTCTGTTTGCTCCGTTTTTGTGAATGTAAATGGAGTAAATACAAATACTGCTATACATAATATTTACAATATATGTTATGTTCATTTGACAATGTTTTATAATAAAAGTATTGAATAATAAATGAGATAAATAAATGATTCATTTATATAATCACTAAATAAAAAATTGTAAAAACTTCGATAAATTCGAAGAAGGCTTTATAGCGGTTTTTGTGAACTACGCTATTTAATAATA
>JAAIXJ010001729.1:7370-26737 GCA_013403705.1 Heliconius hermathena
ACTCGAGGAAATGTAATTTTTAATATTTTTATTTTCTACGCATTGTTGTCGAGGGAAAGCCTCGTGTTGAATTCCGCCACTCAACAAGGAAAGCCCTTCAGAATTCGGGAGGAAGTGGGGAGCGGAAGGTTCTTAATATTTACTATAAGACAAAAAAAATAGCTTATATTGTATATTATGGGACTTTTTATACTCGCACATAATTTGTAGTACTGACGGGATAGTCAATTGTGCAGATGTTGTGGAATATTGTTCATGAATATATGTAACAGAATCTATATTTGTTTCAACCAAAATCCAATACCTACTGTCAATACAAAAACGTTGTCGGATGGAAATTAGTTTTGATCACAGGGGAATCAGATGCAAACATCTGTTCTGTTTTGTTTTGTAAAAATATTTTTTTACTTCACGCTGTATCCCGTATATAGCACGGTCGGCCGACGAAGCCTAGTATTAAGACGCTCCGCTCGATACTTTCCACCGAATTCTGAAGACATTGCGTGTAAAGTGGCGAAACTAAACGCCGCGCTTTGCCTCGACACCAAAACTAAGAAATAAAAATATTACATATTTGATTTTTTCAAGTGAGAATCGAACCCACAACCTGTCGCGTTTATAGTCACACGCTTATGCCTCTACGCCACTACTATGTATTATAAAAAATAAAAATTAAATAGTAGAGTAGTCACTTTTAACACTCAGCCAACTTTTTAATGACGGCAAAAGCTACTTCGTTGCTTTTCTCTCAGCATCGTTCACGAGGGGCCGATTTTTACATATCATTAAACACCGCTGACATTCACGTCATTGACTTAATAGGATACACATATATACATAAATAACAATCTCGTGCAAGAAAATATATTTTTAATCTTTTATCTTCTTTAGCTTCACGCTGTATCCCATTTGTGTATCTTGTGTAGCAGGGTGTAGTAAGGTAGACGGAAGAAGCCTAGTGTTAAAACACTGCTCACCACTTTCCGCCGAATTTTGGAGACCTTCAATCCCGCCCGAATTCGAGACATTGCATGTGTTTTGAATCTTAACGCCGCACATTGTCGTGCCACAGCGTGTTTCTCTAAGTGAGGGTTGAATCTAAGAGTTTTCTCTAAGTGAGGGTTGAATCTAAGAGTTTATCCTCAAATGCTGTTCTATTGCACCACGATGGATTAATATCATTAAGAGCTCCTTTTAATTGGTCATTAATTCAGCCGTTATACAAGATTTGAGAAAACCTAAAGACGATCGACTACTGAAAATAAGCTATCCATATACGGCATGCGGGTATTCCCGCACGTGGCGGAAAAACAAATGAAATTCATCAGTTGGGAATCTCCCGTAATCCACATACAGGTCTTCTCAAGTAATGACCGATTATAGCATATGTTCTTTATGGCCTACGTGAACAGAAATACCCCGCACTTTGAATGCATGCTGAGAAACACTGAAAATGAGGTCTAATATATAATAAAAAAATATAAGAATTTAAAAACTCTTAGATAGCGTTCTAAGTTAAAAAGCTGAGTTCTCAATTAGTTCTATACTCATCGACTATGTGTACCACCTGTCAATGACGCTGGAAACTACGATGAAACAATTCCGCCTCAAGTAATAAGTTCCTGAATTGCTGTAAGATATTTTAACACATACTAAATTACCTGAATTTTAAAATATTAAGACGAAAACTCTAACGTCCTGTTGGGACTCACTGGTCTATTTTTTTTTCATAGGATATTCTCATTTAAAATTACTAATGTACTTATTCAATTTTTATATCAAAGAAGAGTTTTAGGGTTCCGTAACTTTTAAGGAAAAAAGGAACCCTTATANACGGAGTGTCTTAACACTAGGTTCCGTCTGCCTACCCTGCAGTGTGCGGGATACAGCGTGAAGCTGAAGAAATGTTCAGAAAAAGTCTGAAAACTATATAAGGTGGAAGTGTAAGCACCACTTTAAATGAAACCACAGTTTTAACTAGTCTATAAAAGCCAATACAAAAAAAATTAAAAAGTTTTTTTTTCAAACAAAATAAATAATAAAATTATTGTTGTAGTCGAGTCGTAGGCGGCAAAGTTCAAAGTTTCTTAAAGTAGTATTTTTGGAGTAATATGTATTCACGTTATTGCTTAGAATAAATATCGTAAAATGAAAAAAAAATCCTACGTCTAAACTGTTGAGGTATCTTGATTATTTTTTTTAGGTATGGGTTTAAAATGTTTTATCCTATATGCTGTTCTCGTAAAAGGAGCGCTGACACTTCCACCCTGTATATTTGTGGTTAAATTCAAAAAAATAACCTTAAAAGGGGGCAACATTTGGTATTAAAGCCGCTAGTTCTAGTGAAGTTTCAAATGAAAGGTAAGCTAAGCCTGAATTTTAGAAAAAGCTCAAGATCTCCAATTGTGCCGTGTGGTCCCAGCCTAGAATAGGATCATCCTGGTACTGGTGGTGTCGTAAGAGACGACTAAAGTACATGTGGTAGAGTCACGTCGCCAGCAATGGCAACACCCATGGGCAGACTCGACTGGATCATTACCACCCCCGGCATTTAAGACTAGCGTTAAGTAGTTGGTTTATGCCACTGCGTTTCGCATCAGGTAATGCCGGGCTCCGGCGCCCAACCCACCTTAAAGGCAACGCACCTGTAGCTCCTCTGGTGTTGCACGGGGTCGTAGGCGGCTGTAGTCACTTACCATCAGGTGATCCGAACGCTCGTTTGCCTTGTCTTTTCCATAAAAAAAAACCTCCAATTTTTGTACGTAACCCTCGGTAAGCGAGCCCGACTCGCCCTTGTCCGGTTTTCTTATTTTGTAAAACAGTTTCATTTTATCTTGTTGGGATTGTTGTAGAAGCCTTATAAGCCCTATAAGAAGCATAGTTATGATCGGTTGGGAATATGTTATAGAGACCAGATAAATAAATTTACATTTGTTGAAACATATATTTTGTTTTTCTTTTCTTAACAACTACAAAATACAATAAAATATGTTAATATATTTAAATATTTCCAGCTCAAATTTTATAATTAAGACGACTCTGTACGTTATACACTGTAAACAAAAATTTATTATAGTTAAAAAGTTAACTGTAATAAATTTTTGTTTTTTTAAATTTAATACCTTCACATTTTTAAAAACGATTTTTTTAATTTTAATACCTTCACACTTAATAAATTAGTAAGAGAGTTGCAAGATGAGCCACATACAAATACAGTTAAATACTAAAAACTGATCGATTTACAGTAGTTGTAACGAACGCGCCGTTGTAAAAATGTATATTTTGATGTGCGCCATTCGTGCCAGCACTAAATGAATTACCAGCCACAAAGCGACGGGACTGCGTGAATTATTCATCGCGGGTTTGTGCCCTTCTACGATCTTCCCACTGCAAATAACAGAAATACATAGTTAAAGTAAACTCTATTCGAAAAATTCAAGGAATACGCACAATTTTTGTTAATGGCAATATAGAAAAAAATCTATATACTAATATTATAAAATATATAATTATTCTAAAGCTAAAAAGTTTGTTTAGTTGAACGCGCTGATCTTGGGAACGACTTTGGGTTTGAATGATTTTGTGTTGGATCATTTATTAATCTAGGAAGGTGCTATACAATATATTAATGTTTTCGATCTAACTCAGTCAAAGTTACTTCGTGCACATGTGTCATACTAAATCCAAGTCGTTTTTAGCAGGCGAAGCCGAAGTTAAAAGCATTTTAACATTTTTTATTCAATATTTGACATAAATCCATGTCCATTCATTTGGCGTTTAAAGCTTTTGTGATGGCCATTCTATTTTAATAGTTTTGTATAATATTGAAGGCTGTCGTGGTGCAGGGGCAAAAGTGTGCGACTGGGCGTTGCGGGTTCATTTCCCACACGGTGAAACAATTTATTTTCATTTTCTTGGTTTGACATCGATGTATTGAAGTCCGCTACTCTGCAAGCAATGCCCTAAAAATTCGGTGGAATGTGTAGAACGGAAGTGGTATAATACGGAACGAAATGCTGGGTTACGAGATCTACACTGCGTAGTACGAGTCGGAGTAGGATTCAGCGTGAAGCTAAAAAAAAAGAAAATACTGCATTCAGTCGAATCAGATGGTATTATTTTTTTATTACAACTGTAGCTACTTCAGAATACTAGTCTCTACTTTTCATTTTGTTTATAGTGGGGCAAATTCATTTATATTATGACATCCCTTAATGACCATCCATACTTTCCATAATCATTAAAAGTAAATAATGAAATTCAAATTGATTCAATAAACTAAACTGATGTTCTTGTGATTTTAAATGATGTTTAAAATTTTCACTGTCAATATCAGCTGTTTTTGATATTTTGATCGGTATCGTATTTTTTTATAATTTCAAGTGTGCGTCTGTATGTTTTTCACTTGCCAAATGCTGCACTATACCAAAAAGTACGCATTCTACCTACATTATACAATATTTTGGAAAAAAGACATCCAATATAGATAACGATGTACACATATACTTTACTTACACTGCTTGGGGAGATTAGGACAACCAAGCACTATAAAATGAAAATCACATAAATTTTCGATCACATTCTATATAAAGGCACAAAAAATAGGTCATCTAATCTATAATGTGAAAAATAAAAATATAAAAAAATATTCAAATAATAGTCTCCGCTGCACTCAGAAATTAAGAAATGTTACAGACATATAATGATGTCTTTGGATGTATTTTTGCTAGAATTTTCATAGTATAACAAGACTACAAGTGATTTTTTTAGCTACATGCTTTATTCCTTTTGTACGCTATAGTGAAAATATTGATTTAATCTAAAATTCATATACATAATACATCTAAAATATGTCTATCTACACATAATGTATTTAGGTGAATGTATCTATTCATTGTTTAATGGAATATCATTATCGGTCGCACACAACGTCATTGTGGTCGCTAATTACCTATTACGCTTAATTTCAATGTAACTCGGATACAGCGCACGTCATTTTATGTGACTATTATTAATTAGAGGCCAGTCGTGGCACGTGTACCTGTAAATCGACTGGTTGTGGGTTCGATCCTCACTCGAGGAGATGAAATATTTATTTACATTTATATTTTCATTTCTTCGCTCTGGTGTCGAGGGGCACGGCGTTGAGTTCAAGTTCCACTCAACACGCAATGCCTCCAGAAATTGGCGAAAAGTGGGGAACGGAGTGTCTTAACACTAGGTTCCCTGTGCCTACCCTGTTGTGTGCGGGATATAGCGTGAAGCTGATTTGCGTATTATGTAAAAAGAAGAATTAGGTAAAAAGTACTAAGCACTTTAACAGATGAGTCCCATAAATCATTAGTTTTCTTAAAATTGAGATTTTTGAACATTTTGACAAATTAATCTGGTGATTCATGTTTAAATAATAAGTTATATCCAGAACTACCTACATGTTTTTTTTTTACTTTTAATACTGCTTCTGAAGGGAATGGAGATGATGTTGCCACTTCTAAATCTGTAACAAATATTAAATTGTTAACTTTTAATACATTCTCTATGTTCAGAGGAATTCTTATTAGTATAAAAAATATTTTGACTTTCATCTCTGTTTGTTAAAAAAAGTAAAGTAGTTTCGCCTTTTATGAATCCTTATATTATGTCCCAATTTATTATTATGTGTAATATTAATAAATTGGGTCTTCTTGAATAATCAGATCAATAAAATCATAAGTCTATTGTTGGTTTATCTTATTTTCTCATATGTATTAACAATAAAATATAAACATAAAGATATGAACAGCGCAAAGATTTTGGTCTATTCAAATAAAAACTCTATTAATGTCGATGCTGAAACGTAAGCAAATGGAAAATGTCTTCAACAGATTTTCTTTTTTCTACCCACGTCGAAGATTTGTGTGTTGACAATAAATTCTACAATGCTGGCACTTTTACCCCATACAAGGGACCTTTAAATCTTTTGTCAACGCTTTTCCAAATATAAATTATTAATATAAGTCCCTCCTTCAACGTGATATTTGCTTAGTAAATTGAAAATTTTGGCATATTTTTGTTATATCATAATATTATTACAGTATTATTAATATATATTTATATNTATATATATATATATATATATATATATATATATATATATATATATATATATATATATATATATATATATATATATATATATATATATATATATATATATATATATATATATATATATATATATATATATATATATATATATATATATATATATATATATATATATATATATATATATATATATATATATATATATATATATATATATATATATATATATATATATATATATATATATATATATATATATATATATATATATATATATATATATATATATATATATATATATATATATATATATATATATATATATATATATATATATATATATATATATATATATATATATATATATATATATATATATATATATATATATATATATATATATATATATATATATATATATATATATATATATATATATATATATATATATATATATATATATATATATATATATATATATATATATATATATATATATATATATATATATATATATATATATATATATATATATATATATATATATATATATATATATATATATATATATATATATATATATATATATATATATATATATATATATATATATATATATATATATATATATATATATATATATATATATATATATATATATATATATATATATATATATATATATATATATATATATATATATATATATATATATATATATATATATATATATATATATATATATATATATATATATATATATATATATATATATATATATATATATATATATATATATATATATATATATATATATATATATATATATATATATATATATATATATATATATATATATATATATATATATATATATATATATATATATATATATATATATATATATATATATATATATATATATATATATATATATATATATATATATATATATATATATATATATATATATATATATATATATATATATATATATATATATATATATATATATATATATATATATATATATATATATATATATATATATATATATATATATATATATATATATATATATATATATATATATATATATATATATATATATATATATATATATATATATATGAGTATATTTATATTTGTTTCTAAGTAAATTAAAAAAATATTGAAATATTCATGAGTATAACTAAGTCGACGTCAAGACCTCAACTAAGTGGCTTCAAGTCGACAATTGATATTATTAAATTATTCGTCTTTACAATCACAACTTAAAATAAATATGTATTTTATAACTAGCGGACCTGACAGGTATTCGTCTCGTTTAAATGAAGCGTTGTAATATGCTAATTAGCTCCGCTAGTAAATGTCGAATCCACAACATATTTAATTTACAGTTAGCTACTGCCCCACTGCGCCTATGGCTGTTGTCCTTTTTTATGTATAAAAAATTACTCGTTAGATCGAATTTCTTTAGACGCCATATCAAAACTTCTTAACTTAACTTTCTATTTACTTTTTTTTGTTAGTTGGCCTTTTAGATATCCATTGGATATTCGTGACATTTAATGGCTTTATGTGAATTATCAACAAAAAATATATACATTAATATGAATAACTTCAACTGTTTTAACACTTTAGATGTTTGTCGCCTTTGAATTTTGTATGTCAAATTACACAATGAGGCTTCAAATTTAATAAAAATTTTTAAGTCTGGCTGTGTAATTTGACATAAAAAATCTCTATTTGTATATCTCAGACTTTAGTTTTATATTTATAGCAATAAAATAAGTTTTTTTTTTAATTTACGCTATATATAATATACGGATATCGCAGAGTTCGCAGGGGTAATCTAGTTTCAAGACACTGTTGTCCCCACTTTCAACGCAAATTTCGAGGCATCGCATATTGAGTGGGAGAACTTAACGCCACTCCTTGCCTCATTACCAAAGCGAAAAAAATAAAATATTAAAATTATTAATCATTTCCCTGAGGGAAAACTGAACCCACAACCGTCGCGTTAAAAAGTCACTCGCTGGTGCCACTGCGCCACGACGGCCTCTATACTGTATTTATTAGACTTAGACGGTAAGTACGCGTGCACGGCAAGCGCAATTTTTCCCGCATAAACTCCGATCCCGATCCTAAAGCTTGCCAGAATTCAATAGCGAAAAATGCATTTAACTTGCTCTGGTAACGAGACAAAGCCACTCAACACGCAGCTCAAGAATTCGCTGGAAAATGGGGAACGGAAATACCATAATGAGAAGTTCCTTTGCCTACCCTACTAAAAAAATGAAAGGGGTTATGCAACTAGAACTTAGTGGCAGATTACTTAATTTGAAGTTTTTTGCTTTTACGACTTAGATAAGTGCCGATTAATTTGCTTAATTTGAGGCTAGTCGTGGCGCTGGGGCACAAAGTGTGACTGTAAAATCGACTGGTTGTGGGTTCGAAGATATTTTCATTTCTTTGCAAAGCGCGGCGTTGAGTTCCGCCACTCAACACGCAATGCCTGCCCTGCTGTGTGCGGATACAACGTGAAGCTGATTTAATTTAATTCAATCTGCTTAATAAGGTTTGCTGTATGTATGTAGGTATGGACTGATCTATATTTCAATTTAAATGCTAATTCATTCAATTACATTGTTTCAAGCGAGATTTGAACCTTATAATTACGTTTAGGTCTAAAAACTCATCCTTATTATCTATAACTGGCTTCTATGTATTATCAATATCATGAAAGCTATATCATGAATCTTACAAACAATTTTGTCCAAAAAAATGCAAGTTCACAACCTATATATAAAAAAGAAAAATGGCTTATAATAAGAGTATCAACCCCTACGGATCGCAATTTTTACCTTTTTACTAACATAGAAAAGCCTAAGGGACTTGCCTTATCGTTACAAAAATTTTATTACTCCTCGTAAAATGTGAAAACTTATTCGAGGGCTTGTTTTCCGATTTGCAGATAGCATCCAAAAACTATCCTTACAAAAGCTAAGTTATTCTAACCCTTTTTAAATAATATAGATATAGTGACGCAAGGGGACCGTGTCTGATGCGTCCGTGGATTCGATTTTTACTTGGGATGTAATGAATCATTTTCATTTCGCCGTTTTGGTAAATTAATATGTGGCGTTGAGCCTCGCTACACTCAACAAGCAATGTCTTGAATTGCTTGTCTTATAGAAAATGTAAATTTACATAAAAATAATGTATATTGCCTTCAGTAGTCGCAGCCTAGCGGCTTGTTAGGTGTACTAGGAGATCGCCTCATATTGGGGGAAAAAATAAGAAAAACTGACCCCACCACCTAAGAGGTGGTGGAGTCAGTTTTTCTTATTTTAGTCCTATGCTTAGGAAGAGAGAGCGAGAGAGAGGAAGAGAGAGATTAATTATGATAACACGATTATGAAACAATGAGTAACCCTTTTATAAATAATGGCTTAAGTCCCATAAGATTAGCAATTTTAATTTAGAGATTGTTTACTATTCAATCATAATGAAAATCGTGTTAGTGTTCTCTATTAGTGATATTTTTTTTTTATTTTTACTAATCATGAATATTTCACGGCCGTTGTGGAGCAAGGACACAAGCGTGTGATTGCAAGTGTGATGGTTGTGAGTTCGAAAATTAACCTAGTTCGAAAAATTCTTCTAACTAGGTCTTAATACTAGGTTTACGGGTTCCCTCTGCCTTCCTTACATTGTAAAGCTAGAAAAAAGATTTTTACAAAAGTTTTTTAAAATATGTAAAATAAATAAATAAAACGAAATGTAAATGGTGTATTTTTTAAGTTCTTGTTCAAAATATCAAATTAACAGCCCTGAATATAATGAAGATGAGAAGAAACAAAATTATAAAACGCACATTAAAAATGAAGATCTAAGCTCACGAATGAAAAAGATGTTTTCTTCGAAATCTCTATAAAATGTAGAGCCATTACCCGAATTCTTTGCGAAAAATAATTCAAAGACGTTCGTGATAACGACGAACACACAAGTTATTTGATTATTCATTACAAATAGTATTTTATTTTTACTTATTAAGTAGAGACTTTAAATATAACTTCACAAAATGGATGCCTATAGAATTTTTTCTTTACTTAACTAAACAGACACGCGGTCCTTTTCACGAATCTTCTAAAATTATCAGCTTTATTTGTATTTTATTTTTAATTACTTCTTAAACTAATAGAAAGAGAGCCCATAGTAGATCAGTATGGCCAGACCTTCATAATGTTATATAGCCTGAAAGTTACTGTACGCATAGACCCAACACCGGTTAGTACTAATTTGGAAAATGAATTGGATGATGATTACTTTGGCAGTTATTAGATAACTAAAATGAAAAAAATTGTACCTAACTTTCGTTAAATTATGGAGCTCAATTTTTTTATATATTTATTGAGAATAATATTAGAAATGACGTTGTCCATTGCCAGACATTGCAAGGTTTATAACTCCCAGCTAGACCCCCAAATTCAATAAGCTATAAGCGCCTACGACATATATAATAAATTCGTAAGATCTTGTAATTTATAAGAGTTTAAAGGTTAAAAGATTAAGAGCTGAGGTCTGATAAGGGGTCGAAACCATGGTAAGTGTCTGAAGAACGAAGAAATGAAAATAGTAAATATTTCATTTCCTCGAATGGAGTCACTGACTTGTGCTACTGCGCCACGACTGGCCTTACTAATCAATTTATTTTCATTTATAGATATTGTAAGCAAACTGAAAAAAAGAGGGTAGTTGTGGGTGAGAAGTACTTACTTTAAAGGCGATGAAATTGTATCAGTCGTGCCAGTTAACCATTTCTGATTTCAAATAATATTATACTAATTTTTGTATTGACAAAGTGTCATATTGAATCTTTATTTAAATTTATAAGAATTTTACTATATATAAATGTGTTTTGAATTTATCATACAAGCAATAAAGCAATAAGCAATATTATTAATCGAGTAAGTTTAGGTAGCAATATTTTTAGATTTTAAATATGTATAGACATACATACGTTAATAATATATAATTTCTTTTTGCATTATTGACATTAAATCGTGAATAAGTTCATAACAGTAAATGGTCATAAAAATTGAAAAAGACTATAGTTTTTTTAGCTTAACGCTGTTCACCGCACACTGTAGGGTAGACAGAGGGAACTAGTATTAAAACACTCTGTTTCTACTAAGAATCTCCCGTTCCCCATTTTACGCAAAATTGCGTGTTGACTAGCGAAGCTTAACGCCGCCCTTTTACCCGTTTCAAGAGCGAGGAAATGAAAATGTTAAATATTTCATTTCTTCAAGTGGGAATTGAAACCATAACCTGTTACGTTGTACACATGTTTCAACAAAATAATTTAACAATTAATCATAATTACAGCAAACTTACAACATATTCTACATTATTAGTTCTGATCGTACGTACATACATACTAATAAGGAAATTTTTGTAACTACCAGCAACTTTGTGCTCTTTCACAACTTCCGATTTATTGCTAGGTTTATCTCGTATAGCACCTGTATGTGTGGTTAAAGAGTGTTGTTAGGGAGTTCAGAGATTAGTGGCGCGGTCTGCTCCTTTTACTTCGCGGTGGATGTTTGTTAGCATCGATTGCTAGGACTGTCTGGTGTGAACAAATAGTTTACTTTTAGATAATAGTAGGTAATGTTAAACTAAAATAAAATACAACTTCCGGTTCTTATGTTCTTCTAATATTTTTTTGTTTTCTATATTAGCTATTCCTTTAACGTATCATTGATTGGAAAACAGTTCAACACGATCTATAGTAGTATGTTTTCTAATGGTAAACGAATTTTTGGAATCGGTCTGATAGTTTTTTTGTAAAAACAATACAAATATACATACAAAAATACAAATGTTTCCTCTTTATAATATTAGTATAGATAATATTAGGTTAAAAAAGTAAGTAACTTTTTTAAATATTTTTAAACTTTTTTAAAGTGTTATTCCACACTTAGGAAAGAAAAATACTTATTTAGAAAACGTATAATAATTTGAACGTAGCGTAGAACTCCTGGAAACCGACCAGGCGCTCTGACCACTAAGCCATACGTTCTCATCAAGCTACGTCGAAATTTTTATACGCTTGTTACAACTTATTTATGTTGTTAATATCTCTATAGGGAGATTTTTACAAATTTCCGCTACCCAAAGATAATTACTAAGAATTATCGTTTGGCAAGAGAGAATACGATTTTTTTTAAATATTTTTAAACATTTTTTGTGAAGTGAAAGTTTCCGAAGTGTTATTCCACACTTAGGAAAGAAAAACACTTATTTAGAAACTATTCTAACCTAATAAAACTTAAAACTTTTTTAACCAAATATTATCCTAATTAAATTAAAATTGAAAATTAAATTTGAAAATAGGTTAAAAAAGTTACTTATAATACTTTTTTAACACATTTTCAAATTTAATTTTCAATTTGGACTAGGTGCCAAAATTAAACCGGCCTCATCAACCAACCACGTCACCCGCACTTATCGCTATTTCACCGACACGAGGGGCACAATACGTCACGCTAACAGAACTGACGTTAATGAAAAGCACATATGAAAGCTTTAATACATGATTGCTTCAGTGATCTGTATTTGATTTTTTTAAATGTATTTTTTTGTATAAAATCTTCACCATATGAGGAAATATTTATTTATTAGCTTCACTCAGTATCCCGCATATGGCAGAATAGGGGGAGGGAACCTAGTGTATTTCATTCCCCATTTTCCGCTTCAATTTCCGAGCATTGCATTTGTCTTGATTACAGAACGAAGATATTAAAAAAAATAGAATAGGAATCGAATCCACAAGCTTCGCGTTTACAATCAGAAATAATCTCCATTTTACATTTTAAATAAAATATGTGTGCCACCACCTACTTTTTTAGCTTCAATCTGGTAACCAAGTGTTAAGACACTTCCTTCCTCACTTCCTCTGAATTCTTTAGTAAGTGCGTGTCAAGCACGTGAAAGGTGCATAAAATAAAAAAATACAAATATAATTATAACGACTATAAAAATAAGAATTTGAATGTCTTTCTGTTTGCTTAGAATGCTTATAAATTTGAAAGAAAAATAATTTCACGAACTACGTAAAATACAGTATTTTTTTGTGACTTAATGCAAAATTTTAATATATTTATAAACAACACCTGTCGTCAACAACCTGTCTTCAACACTGTTCGCGGCCTTCCTGTAAATGAGGCCTATAATAAAGAGGCATCAAGTATAAGCAATTGTTTTAACTTAATTATATTTCGAGATTGCGTTTCGATTGTTCGTATCGTTGATGTGATACGGTACCTAATAATGACTATTATGTTTTGTAAGTAGTTCTGTGGTTATTTGTGTGTAGGTATACGACTGATAATTATTATTAAAGAGGCCAGTCGTGGCACAGAGATAAAAGCGTGTGACTATAAGCATGACAGATGACATATAGCGTGATTCCCAGCATGGTAGCGTAATCAGAGCAGTACCTAGTATAAAAACACTGCTTTTAACGCTTCTCGTCCCAATTCGCGATATTACGCGTGGAGTAACGGAGCTTAACGGCGTCTTACCAGGACATAAAAAGTAAAGAATAGCTGTAATCCCAAGAAACGGAACAGAATTAGGCTGAAACGCCTTATTGGTCTCGTTAGTTTTTGTTTTACTGTACAGTGTTTAGAGCTGTTGACATTTAAATATTCAAATAACAGCCCTGTACAAGAAAATATAAACTTAAAATGGCTTTCAAGAAAAATTACTTTTAACTTTTTACCATATATTTCTTTCAGGTGTATTCTTTTAGCTGTATCCCGCACACAACATGGTAGGCAGAGGGAACCTAGTGTTAAGACACTCCGTTCCCCACTTTCCGCTGATTTTTTTAGGCATTGCGTGTTGAGTGGCGGAACTCAATGCTTCTCTTTGCCTCGACACCATAGCGAAGAAATAGAAATATAAATTTAAATAAATATTCCATTTCCTCTAATGTGGATCGAACCCACAACCGTCACTTAGTTATTAATACTTATTAAATAGATATTTATTTTCTTAACACTAGGATCCCTCTGCCTACACTGCTGCATGTGAGATATAGGCAGAAGCTGAAAAAAAATATGATAAAATAAGTAAAATAAAATAGTATAAAAAATATGAAATAAACCGCTAAACCAAATTGTAGCTTCATCACTATCAAAGCCAGAATGACTTGTATAACTTCGCTTCACCTCAATTTGCAAATAAAGTAAAAATACGAATTAAATGATCATACAAAAAGTAACAAATCATATATTACTTTGGTTTGTATGTATGTATGTCTATTTCGGTGTAACGACCACGCGATAACAAGGCGTGGTGAATATTACGATAGAAGTTTGGATTGTATTTAACGAGAACTTCCACAAGGTCTTCCATATATAGCTTATACCTTAGACTAGCTACCGCTAGCCGGCTTTGTCTGCGTGGAAAAGGAAATATGAAGAATTCGGTGAAATCATGATTTGTCGTGACAGACAAACAGACAAAATAATTATAAATCATTGTTTTGGGTTCTATTACTTTCATAAATGCCGCTAAAATTTTTATATGTATATATAAAAGTTTTAGCATATCCCATATCTTCCATGTACAGACAACAATATTTAAACAATTTTTATTTTACCACTCGGTGTAGCTAAAATTATATTATTCTAAATCAAATACAAACTTTATTGCATATTTGATACCACAGTATCGTACGTTTATGTTTTGTTTTCTCTGAAGTATTTATGGCTGATTGGTTTGGTTACAAGATTATTAGTGAAGATAGTATGTATATCGTTTCGCAGTTTAATCTTGATTAGATTGTGTTTATTAACAAATATTATAAGTCTCATCCGTACTTTGTTCAAAATATATAAAAAAAATATTACGAAACTATTTTGTAAATAAAAAAAATACACTAGGGCCTAATAGACCAACATTGCTCAGTTGAGCAGACACTGTAAATTTAATGTATGTGAGTTCGACCACTACTCAGAATTAATTATTTGTGCTTAGTAGATGAAATGCATTGTGGATTCACGCCATACTTAGTCTTGAATACAAACGGAAACTAGAGAAATGAGTGTTTTCTCTCTATATTCTCCTTTTCTCTGTGTATAGTTAAGTTGAAAAAAAAAACATAACACTGGAATAGACTTCCAAAACGTAGAAAATATGTTGGGATATAAATAATCAATTAAATAAGTACATTAGATCCACGCTGTATCCCACATACAGATAGCAGTACGGGCAACAATGTGAGCAGGGGAATCTAGTGTTAAGACATTCCGTTTCCTAAATTTCACTGAATTTTTCGAGGCATTATAAAATAACGTTGAGTGATACTTCCATGGATCAAAAACAACAAGTATTTAACATTATATTTTAAAAGAGAGTATTTAATGAAAATTAAACTAATTATTTTATATTATCAAGAAACAATACTTACATCACATTCGAAGTAAGCTAAGCTTAAGAAAATGAGTTTTTAATTCAAAATTTTGACACAAGGTTAAATGATTCTTTGATCTTATATATTATAATTCAAAATATCTTTATAAGGAAGAGTCCACTTGACCAAAAAAATAAAATATTACAGTCTTAATATTAATTGTGATTAAAAAATATATGATAGTGATGTTTAAAATATATTATATTTTTTTCAAAATACTACTGCTACTACTACTACTAACTTCACGCTTTATCCCTAGCGGGGTAGTCAGAGAGAAAGGAGCGCCAAACTCTACGGTCTCTACATACCTCTTTCGCCTCGTCCACTGTCATGAACCTCTACTACATGCCCAACACATTTTTTCAAAATATTACATTGAATTAAAAATTTAAGTAAAATATATTTGATAAATAATATATGAAATTATTGATACGTATTTGCTATTTAAGATGCTTGAAGAATAGATATTATAATCATCAGCCTGGTATCACGATTCAGACCATTTATTTCATTTTCGTAAAGCGTCAGGATTATAAGCATATAAATAATAAAAATTCTTTGTCATATTATAAACAATGAATATTTAAATAAAGTTCCTTCTATAAATATTATACATATATTTTAATTTTGCTTTCAACTTTCCATACATTCCGTACGGAATGCACATTTGACTGATGATGAGAGCACGTAGCGCGAGTGCCAGGAAATTGTTTGCTATTCATAAACAGTCTCTTCTCTTCAAAGCACTGAGAATCTGAATACGAAATAAATTAAGTTGTAAAGTACTTGTTTCATTATAACTGGTAGTTTTTGTATTGTCAAACGCTAAAAAGTTATATAAAAGCAGGAAATAAAATTTCTATTCTTTATATAAATAAAATTTCCACACATTTACATATGGAAATTTTGATAAAATAGGGAAAAAACTGCCCAGTAGTACTCTTACTCGGAAAGACGAACGAAGCATTTCGAATAGCCACACTTTTCCCCTCTTTGTGTCCATTTACAATTAACGACGAATATAATATATAAATAGTTATACAAGTAGTTACAGGTAAAAAGTTATAAGACAATCTATACTGCATATAGCCTGTTATAGGCAAAAACTTCCTCGCTTTCCACCCAAACTATATATATTGCGTGTTGATTTGCGAGATTCAACTTCCTCTATGCTACGCCATTCTACTACAATTTGTAAAGAAACACAATTAAAAAAGGCGGTCGTGACGCAGGGGTACAAGCTTGTGAGTATAACGCGATAGTTATGGGTTCGATTCCCGCTCGAGAATCGAGAATTAATTTTTATTTGTTAATATTATTAGTCGCTCTGGTACAAAACCGTTGAGTTCCGCCACTCAACACAACAAATTTCGGCGGAAAGTGGAGAACGGAGTGTCTTAATACTTGGTTACCTCTGTTTGTCCAGCTATATTCGGGATACAGCGTGAAGAAAAAGAAAATGATACGCGAAATCTTAATCGTCCTAAACAATACGAAAAGACCAAAATTTTATTCAAACAAAAAATTACAATTTCGTCATTACTACTACATGAAATAAAGACAAAATGTACAATCGCTTAAACTTATTTACTTCAAGTAAACTCTAAGTTCCAAGTCGAATCAATTTTAATCAACGTTTCATTTTTATTACAAGCACAAAAGGCTGGAATTTGGTTCATTAGGTTCTTTATATCTTTGACTTGTTTCGTTGGAATTCGATTTTGCCATGTTCACCTCTTTACACAAGAGTTTAATTGAATTAAATGTGGGAATTTCTACTTGGTATTGATTATGTTAACCGTATAGCGATTTGTTGAAATGATAATATGATCCTTGAAATTTTTCAAAATATATATTTTTATAATTTTTATCAATACTTTTATGTCCTGCACAAGAAAACATACAGAAAGTAAATATGTTTAATCTTCTTCTTCTTCTTCTTCCTGGCATTAATCCCGGCTATTTGCCAGGGTCTGCCTTCCTGCTCAATCTACTCCACTTTGCACGGTCTTTAGCGTCCTCGGTGGTTAGACCATTGACTCTCATATCCTGCATCACGACATCCAACCAGCGCTTCTTTGGACGTCCGAGGGGTCTCACTCCAGGGACTGACATAGCAAGGCACTTGCATCCGACATAGTTCTTAGGCCGGCGCGTAACGTGACCAAACCATCTCAGGCGACGCTCTTGGAGCTTATCCGCTACGTCACGGACTCCAAGACTACCTCGAATGAATGTGTTACGTATGCGATCAGACCACGTTACGCAGACCACCAGTGACCTCCCGCCATTGGGCCCAAGCAGCGCTTATCCGGCTATAGACATCGTGATCGATGCCTCCAGACTCGTGCATAACAGATCCAAAGTACCTGAACTTTTCCGACTTAACGGCTGGTTCAGGACCTATAAGGATAGTACTCGAGTCCGGGCTTCCACAGGCCATGTACTCGGTCTACGACACATTTAGTTAAGACCGCCGTTCTCAAGCGTACCCTTCCACAGGTTCACTTTACGCTCCAGCATGAATCGGTTCTCCTCAATGAGTGCTATATCATCGGCATACATCATCAGCCATAGAGGCTGGTCTTGGATGTGAGCCGAGACAGTATCGAGCACCACATTAAATAAGAACGGACTAAGAGCCGAGCCCTGGTGAACTAATCCTACCCTACTGTAATCTGGAAGGGTTTAGTGTCGCCAACAGCAGTCCTAACAATAGAAGCAGAATCGTGGTACATGTCTCTGATAATCTCAATATAGGCTTCAGGGATCCCTTTGGATCGCAATGCCCACCAGATGCACTGACGAGGCACACAGTCAAAGGCCTTCTGCAAATGTAAAAAGGCCACATACAGAGCTCTCCTTTTTTCCCTGTATGCCTCCGTCAATGTTCTGAGGGCAAAAACGGGGTCCATAGTGCCCGATCCTGGCTGGAATCCATATTGAGACTCAGAGATAGTACACTCGCGGCGGAGCCTGAGGTCGATCATGCGCTCGAAGAGCTTCATGGTATGACTCATAAGCTTAATGCCCCTATAACTACCACAATCTTGAACACTGCCCCTTCCTTTGTAAATAGGGGTTATGAATGTTTAGTATATCATATAAAGTTTAAATGTGAAACAAAGTATATAACTTAAGTAATCAAAATGAATCATGACATTTTTAAAAAAATCTTTATATTTTCTATGATCACTTGTTTCTAAGGTCAAGCTTAATTATTCTTTTTCAGTATATGTAATGTACATATACTGAAAAAAAAACCAGTAGAGAGATACTAATATTATAAATAAGAGAAGAGTTTCTTTGATTGAATGCGCTAATCTCATAAATTAATTATAATTAGAGTTAAAAAAACTATTTGTCTTGGATAGTCTATTTTTCGACGAAGGTCATCAAAGGTTATATTAAATAACTAGCGACCCGCTCGCGGCTTCGCCCGCTTATACCACAGAATTATTTACTTAACACACTAAATTATGTTCGTGTTTTGATATACCTATTATGTATGTTTGCAGCGCAATGAAGATTTTTTATGAGAAAGTTATTAAAACTTTAGGTCGCATTTTTGTACCTCCCATAAGAATCTTCAATTGAATGTTTGAAATAAAAACATAACTTATCGATACTTACAATAAAATCCTAACTCGTCGGTGTCTGTACATAGAAGATATTACATTTAACGATGTAATAGCATTGGTCAGTTGGTCTGTTTGTCTGTGCGTTTGTTCACGATAATCTCAGAAACGGCTTAACCGATTTAAATCCTTTTTTTTTTTTTTTTTTG
>JAAIXJ010001729.1:29380-51240 GCA_013403705.1 Heliconius hermathena
CAGACAGACAGACAGACAGACAGACAGACAGACAGACAGACAGACAGACAGACAGACAGACAGACAGACAGACAGACAGACAGACAGACAAGAATTCTGTTGAGTGGTTTTTTAGGTTCTATAATCGACATATAAACCGACCTAATTTTTATTTTTTTTATATCTTTCATGTACAGAATTGACTTTTCTATCCTTTTATTATATATAGAGATAGAGATGTTAATAATTTTCATGCGGCCTATTATTCAACTAAGTATTTGCGGTGACAGATACTTCGGGTATTTAAAATGTGCCATCTCTTATATACAACTTAGTTAGCTTCACGCTTTATCCCTTGCAGTAGGAGTCAGAGAGAACGGAGTACCAAACACTATGGTCTCTGCATACCTTTGATACATCTGATCACAATTATCTAATTATTAATACTTTTTAACAAAATATAAATATTGTTTAGTAATCTTTTAATATATAAATAAAAATGTATATAGATTTAATATAACTTCTATTATTCTTAACACACTTGTTGTTGAGATAAAGATGTCTCAGACTGACATTCAATATTGTCATTTGGTTCTTCATTTTTTTATTTTATTTTATTAAGTTTACCAACGGTTCATACATTATTACATTTCAAGTAAATCTAACTTAAAAACTAGAAACAATTAATGTACAGCCACTTAAAGGTAAACACTGCATGCAAAATAAAGTGGCTGTGAACAATCGTGAAACGATAATTTATATAAACATAGATTTGCTAATGTATAAAAACGGATCAAAATTATATAAAAATATACTATAAACTAATATAAACAATATTACCAGGAGCATCAATTATAACATAATTTACACACATTGCTATAAACTCATAATCCGCGAACACGTCTTTGTTTAACGTGTAGATACTAAATACCCGTTTTTAATGCCCTGGCGCCGCCATTTTTCAGTTTCATCTATAATATTATAGAGACTTAAAGGCTACTTCGTTCTATTCATAATAAGATTTCTTTTTCTGCTTTCTGGCGGCATAATGAAAAAATAAAAATAATTAATATAAAAATAGAAGAAAGTTGTTATTAAATCGGTATCTTAAAAGTTTCTTTCATTGGACCAGTCCATTCATAGAGCCATTATGGTAGGCCAATGATAGCAACTAGACAATCAATAAAAAATCTTTTTTTCCCGACTGCTAAGACTGCTTGTTATGTTTTTCGCACGTGTCTTGTATGTATGTATGTATATAATATTCTTTATTACCTCATATCTCCAAAACCGCTGAAAGGATTTACATAATTGAGGTATCGTTAGATTTGTATTAGCAGCCCAAGTGTTTTTTGATAAGTGACGTTAAAAAAAACAATCATGGCGACTGTGGGACGCCATTGGACTTAGTGAAACTTGGGCTTGTTTATTCTCTTTTTAGTTTTATGCAGTCGGGGTTTTTGTTTTTATATTTTTTTTAATTTATTAAAAAGTGGGACAAAATTGGTTTTTTTTAACAATCTTCTAAAATGCAAATGAATATCTTAGTAATATAAAATATGAACAATGAGTGTCCATGTAAATATATTCCATGTTGAGTGACGGGACAATAAGCTCCATTTTTTATAGTTATCGGAGCGAGGAAATAAAAAAAAATAATTCTCCGAAGTGAAAATTGAACCCACAACAGTCGCGTTTGCATTAAAATGCTATGACGCTGCGCCCCGAGGGTATCATATAAAATATTTATATTTAAAGTATATGATACAAATGTTGCACTGAAATTAGAAAGTCTTTTTTAATTTCACGCTGTGATCCCGTACATAGCACGATAGGCAAAAGGAACTTGGGTACCTAGTCTCAAAACACTCCGTTCAACATTAAGACCTTTCCGTTTCTCGCTTTCAGCTGACTTTTTAAGGCCATGGCGTATTGAATGGCGGAACTCAACGCCGCGCTTTAGCTTTAAATTCATAATCTTCCTTAATACCCGACGATTTTATTTATATACACAAATCATAATCTTAATTTTAAAACTTTTTAATGCTTTTCATTCAAGTATATAGAATTTAATATACACAAATAAAATTATTTATGGATACTTAAAATTAATATTCACGTAGCACCACCCTACCAACCTCAGACATTATCGATGAAACGACAAATTGCATCGGCATTCCTTTGTACGGAAATATGGTAGGTACAGCACCTACATCCTACATACATATGCCTCTAATGTAGACTGCCTCTCTAGACGACTATGCTTTCTATTATAACGTTGACAATACTGATAGTAACATACAATATTTGCATATATGCGAGTATAGAATAATAACGGTTTCCCTTAGATACTAAAACGAATCTTTCGTAAACACCCCCATATTTTTAAATGCCGTCATGGTATTGTGGAATAACAGCTAACTGGTTTGATTTGGTTGAAGAGTCAACTACAATACGGGGGAATGAGTTGTTTATATTCCCCCAAACTTCGACGTTGAGTTTCGCTATTTAAAATTCTGTCTTGTATTCGAGTGGGAAATAAAGAATAAAGTGTATTAATTAGCCTTAAGTTTCTTTAACCTTCGAAAACATAATATCGATGATACTAGAGGCTACTTAAAAACGAAGCATGGGGACCTCCCGGAAGGCATGTACATATGTCCGGGTTCATGTCAACTTAGCATTAGAGGAGGCAAAAGAAGATCTGTATGAAACTCAATGTCTCTTGGTCGATAAATAGGAAAATAGCTTCCAAGAAGATGTGCTTTTAAATATATATTCTACATACTAAGAAGTCGAGCGAAGGTTGGTTTATAGATATACTATAAAAGTGTGGAGCACTATTAAAGTTATTGGCGTACGTGAAAGCTTGCCTTAGGTCGAGTGAACGTGCTTGTCTCGCCACTTAGCTAAGATAAATAGAAACTTTAAAGAAGAGTGAAGAAATGTATATACTTTATTTTAAATGACATACATATTTAAATAAAACAAAAAAATGTTTTAAAAATCAACAAACAACGCCACAGCGCTAGCCTAGCGTGTACACTAGACCTGCCTCCCTTATTACGAGTAAGTAGGGTGAAGGTAATAGATTAGGTCCGTTGTAATTAATGTTGTACACAACTTGTTGATATAAGGACGAAGAATGAAAGATTTTTTTTCAAATATTTGATCCATATAATATTTCGATTCAAGCGCTGAAATGGAGTATACAAATGCAAATAATATCCGCTATGAAGTATAAAAATTCTCATAAATCAGTCCCACTCATTATTCCTACCCCAATAGTAACCCGGACCGAAATCGATCGAAATCGAAGAAACAAATTAAAAAGCATTCTCTATTATTGTTTTTAAGATATAAATAAAATATAAACTCCTTTCACTTTGCTCCCATAACTTTATTTCTAAAACAATTTCATCAACATATACGCGAACAAATCACAATAACAATATAAAGTAAAGGGGAAGCATCCAGTTACGGTAATGAATCCCAAATAAAAGAAGTCAGTCTCGCTAATGGACTGTAGGGAGCTTTTAGCTTAAGAGGGCGAGACGCAAACAACGTACGACTTTGACCTTTAGGCCTAGCCCTTTTACATAGATTTGCAATGTATCGGCTGTCAAGGAATGTGGATATCTTATCGAATTTATTTAATACTGTAATAGAATTTATTGCGTGTTGATTAACTACCTTAAAATAAGTTTTAATTATAAATATTTCAATAAATAAATGTAGAATTATAGATCTTAACTGTGACATGGCACAACTGGGAAGTGCTCAACTGTTAAAGGTGGTATAGGAAACTTTCACAGAATGGTATAAAAAAATGGCCATTAGACTGATAAATCCTTGTTTCAAGTCAAAAAAGTAATATATAAGTAAACATAATTGGTTTAATTTTTCACCTATATCATTGATTCAACGTCATTGCATTGTTTGTGTATGCATAGCTTCAGGCTGATATGCATAGTAATTACTGTTAGCACAGAGACCTTCTGTGTGGTGTTAGTATTTACATAAGTTGATTGGAATAAGGGCCCTCAAATATTGAACATGGAACATACCTCGGTAACAAAATGTATTGATCTCTTATATAGTCTAAAACAACTTTTAAAACAACTTTTTGGTTGTAGGTACTTTTAACGCTGTTATAACACAGAAATTAATTTAATTTGACTTTTTTTTAACATTAATAATAAATGAAACAATCATTTGGTTGTTAATTTCAAATAATAATTTTCTTTTCATTTTAATTAATTATTTTTGAGGTATGGCGTAACATTTTGCCATTTAGTTAGTAAGTTTCCTTATTTTAAGATGTTTGACTTTGTAAGACGTTTAACTATTTTACTTAAAGATAATGAAATAATGTAACAATATGTATACAATCACCGAATTGACCAATAATGCATACATACTCGTAAAATGTGTAACACTGATTTTCCGTTTATTCATATTTATAACTTAAATTTACAAAGTATTTTGTATAAGTAGCCTTACAACTTCAAAGATTATTTAGCTAAACGACTGTGTGACAGTTTAGAAGGCTTAAAATTTTCAAGAACTTGGGTTCTGCCGACCAAAATCTAGTGTATTAAGTTAAAAACGAGAAATATTGATAGTTTACAGAGCAATTTCACGTAGTACTTGCTTCTTTCCATACTGTATAGCATTGTGTAGTTCACTGAACAATTTTGTGCCTGTTGTGTTATTTATTTGTAAAAAAATGTATTTTTATTGTTCTCATATGTTAATTGACAAACTGTGAATGGTTGCTTTTATTTGGGTCTATATTAAATTTAAGACCTTTATCAAACTTTCGCTGCTTACTGTGCAAAATTTAAGATACACTTATTTTTAGGATTTGTACTTCAAAAGGTAAAAAAAGAAACAATCATAGAATCACATTGTTGTCCGTCGGTACATATATAAATATAATATATATGTCGAGGTCGCATAAAGATATACTCGTATAAGACTTATACGAGAATTTTTTATTCGAATATTTATTTTTATATTGTCCATGAAGTTACGTTATTTAATTTGAAAATAGGTGGACTTTCAGTATTTTAAAACTTTAAAGTGGATGAAAAGTGTTATTTTAATAAAGTAAGGAAATACCTCCACCTACTCTGCTTTGTGTGGGATACAGCATAAAGCTAAATTAAGTTGAGTACAACTTACAACAAAGACCTCAATTGTGTAATTAAAGACACTACATTATACAACCCTATTTTCATGAAACAATAGGCTAATAAATTATCTGTTAACTAAATTAGTAAAGCCATCTGTGGTCCCTGAATCATAAACTAAATACATCGTATCGCCCCACATACATTACCAAATATATTCGTACAAAATTTTATAAAATTATGTTTTAATATAAATATCTTAAATCAACGTTTATTTTCCACAATATTATTGTTTATATTTAAATTTCAAAGTTACTTTGTCTGTCTTTCTGCAACTAAGCCAATTAAAATAGAATGAATATTTATGTATAATATTTCATTTAAACTTGCTTAATTATAATGATAAAGGGACAGAAGGATGAAAAAAATAATCTTAATGAATTAAATAAAGAAATATCGTTGTGATAAATTAATAGCTCAGCATATCTGGATGTAAGCAATAAAGAAAAGAATGGAATATGAAATTTGGCAGCTAGCATCTACAGGTAGTACTAGTTCTGGAAACTCTGAAAACTATAAAAAGCAAAGATCGCGTATTTCGCATTACACAATAAAGATATAACAAAATTATTAGGGTACTTCCAGTAAACTTAGAATTATGAAATTGGGCAGCCAATTATTTTTTGAGATTTAACAACAAAAGTATATTTTTTCCTGAACTAGTACTACCTGTAGATGCTAGCTGCCAAATTACAACACGAATATAAGAAAACATCTGGAGAGTGAAATTTTATATAAGTATTTCGTAGAAAAATATCATAACAAACTATAATACTTGTCTACAAACAAAATGAGTACAAAATAAGTGAAAAATAAAATAAGTCGCGCTGTATCCCGCACACTGCAGGGTAGGCAGAGGTAACCTAGTGTTAAGACACGCTGTTCCCCACTTTCCGCCGAATTCTGGGGGCATTGCGCTTTGAGTGGCAGAACTCATCGCCGCGCTTGTCCTCGACAGCAGAGCGAAGAAATGGAAATATAAATTTAAGTAAGTATTTGTCTTCTCGAGTGGGGATCGAACCCACAACCAGTCACACTTTGTGCCCTGCGCCACGACTGGCCTCACAAAATAAGTGCTTAAGTCTAAACTTAAATTTGTTAACCAAACTAGCGCTTACCTAAAAAATATTTCTAATAGATCTACAATAATCAAATTTCATTATAAAAAATGTAAATTTATAATACAGATAAAACTATTACAAAACTTATGAATTGTCAACTTTTGAAAGTTGTTCTCGTTGACGTACGATTATGAAATTAGAACGGAACCCTCAGTGAACGAGTCTCATTCGCACTTGACCGATTAGTTTTTTAATATCGCATTTTCTATACAATACGAAGTTGGAGCTTAGAAGCCATCGTGGCGCAGTGGCACAAACGCGTGATTGTGAAGTCGGCGAGTGTGAGTTCGATTACCATTCGGAGGAATGAATTATTATTTATTAATATTTTCATTTCTTCAATCGAGTAAGAATGAAACGGAGGGAACAGAGTACTTACCACTAGTTTTCCTCTGCCTACCTTCTTATATACGGGGTACAGCATGAAAAAAAAAACGAAGTTGGAAATGTTAATCTGCTTATTCCTGTCAGAAGAAATGTCCTTCTATTTGTTGTTTTTAGGCAATAAATTATATGTTTTTAAAGTAATTTTCATGATATACTATCATGCTTAAAATAAAAGTAGCGTTATATAAAAACAACGTGTACATTTTATCTTCAACTCGTGGGCCATTACGCCGTAAACTCCCCTAACACTAAGTGGGTTATTCTGTTTAAATTACAAGTACAATAAAATACTAGGGAGAATAAATGAAACAATTCCACAGTAAGTGTGGCTTTACTCGGGCATTCATCTCTAGCGGTGACATAGGTCTGTCGTGAATAAATATTGTGTGGAAGTGGTATATATAATATATTTAATAAAACTTGGATTTTATTGTAGAAAAGTTGAGTCTTTCCGTACACGCGATGGTTGTTGGTTTAATTTTTTTTTAGTTAGAAAAAGTACAGCATATCATTTTACCAACTAATCCGTGTTGTATTTAACATGATAAAAAAAATGACAAGAAAAATTACATTTATTACTAAACTGTTAAATTGTTCTGCTACAACCTCTTTAGTTTGTCTATATTAGTTGAAATATTTATATATTTTTCAAAAGCTAGACTAATGTTAATATTACAGCGCTACGCAAGATTTTAAACCGAACCGAATTCTTATTCCTTTACAAACAATAGTACACTAGCATTCCGCTATAGATTCTTCCAGGTGTAAATAGGTCGGATAACAGGGTTACGGGCGGTGTGCTATGATAAAATATGCATTAGCTTTTAAATTGTACTTCCATCTACATAGTATAATAATATAATAGCTTCACGCTGTATTCCGCACACCGCAGGGTAGGCAGAGGGAACCTAGTGTTAAGACACTCCGTTCCCCACTTTCTGCCGAGTTCTTGAGTGGCAGAACTCAACGCCGCGCTTTGCTTCGACACCAGAGCGAAGAAATAGAAATATAATCAATCAGCTTCACGCTGTATCCCGCACATAGCAGGGTAGGCAGAGGGAACCTAGTGTTAAGACACTCCGTTCCCCACTTTCTGCCGAATTCTGGAGGCATTGCGTGTTGAGGGGCAGAACTCAACGCCGCGCTTAACCTCGACACCAGAGCGAAGAAATGGAAATATAAATTTAAGTAAATAAAAATAGAAATATAAATTTAAGTAAATATTTCATCTCCTCGAGTGGGGATCGAGTCCGCAACCAGTCGGTTTTACAATCACACATTGTGCCCCTGTGCTACGACTGGCCAGTGGATCTACATAGTAATGTAGATATCCAATGTATGCATAAAAAACGAAAAAAAATTAAAAATATATCTACATGTGTATCCTAAATATATCCCATGGTGATGATGTATTATATAATCTATTTTGGTATTATAGTTAGAGACTTTTTTCTGCATTGTAGGATAGACAGAGGGAACCCAGTAATTACCACAATGGTGCCGGCTCATTTTTGACTCCATCTTGTATTCATGTATGGGAAAAAGTCGTATTTGCGTGACTGCACCGTAATTTGACCGAAACATAGTATGGACGCATTCATTGTTTCTCAAATAAGAATATTTTTAACAAACTGAAATCGGATCGAATTTGCATATCGAATGGTTGAAGTTAATGTCACACTTTGTCAACCAGCGATGGTTGTGAATTCGATTCCTAGATTAAATTCACGACTATTGTATTTAAGGGAACCTGATTTATTTATTTTTATTTTAGTATTGGATGGAAAAAACTCTCCGATTGCGAATCGACATACAATCAAAATATTATTAGTCAGACGCTATAACTTTACTTTGAATTTTTTTAAAAGTGCAACTAGAACAATAATATTTGGCGCCACCATCAATGCGTATTTTTTTTTAAATAAGCGCAATAGGAAAATGGATTGTTATTTATTTTTTTGCCTACTTTTACAACTAACAATTTCCCTGGTGGGTAACCAAAGAAATAGCTGTCTAAAGTGAACTCTCGATATATACCCGCAAATATTTGTTATGGCTCGAAGGAAACGCCGACTAATGGTTTCGACCCTACTTATTACAACCACTCAGCGAAAACGTAGGTCATCTTGTCATCTATTCTTTACGTGCTGCTGTTGGAATATTTATTAGCAAGCTTAAATTGATATATTTTGTTGAAGACACTCTCTTCTCTTTAGTAAAGATTTTGTATGTTGAAGCCTATATATGTAGTTTTATATAACAGACTTATATACGTATTTACTATTATATTTAAAAATCGTTATTTTCTGAGTCGAAACTGTGTACGTTTGTGTGGTAAATTTCGAAACTGGGCCTCTCATTTTTGCATTATCGTGTTTGTTATATCGATGGGTCCTATGTATATGGGCCAAACTAACAATTTGGCAATTTTCACTTTTTTATGCCAAACGCATTCTATCGATATAATTTATCAGGTCAGCTATTAAAAAATAGAAATTTCTGCATAGAAACAGGAGTTTTTGTTAGAATATAAAGGCCTATGTAGCACTCATTTAAACGTACAAGGGCCAAATAGTCATTTGAGACTTCTACGCGGGGAATTTCTACACATTTCTTTATTTNGGGTCGAGCTCATAATAAGTCGTGCTTACAGTCACACACTTATGCCCCTGCGCCACGATCGGTTGCAGGTTTATATATAATAGGTATATGCTTGGATTATCTCATGATCATATATTAATTAACAATAAAATATAAACATATAGATATGAATAGCACAAAGATTTTGGTCTATTCAAACAAGAACTCTATTAATGTCGAAGCTGAAACTAAGGAAATGGAAAATGTCTTCAACAGATTTTCTTTTTTCCACCCACCACGTCGAGGATTTGTGTGTTCACATAAATTCTACAATGTTGGCACTTTTACCCCATACAAGGGACCTTCAAATCTTTTGTCAACGCCTTCCCAAATATAAATTCTTAATATAAGTCCCTCCTTCAACGTAATATTTGCTTAGTAAATTGAAAATTTTGGCATATTTTTATAATATCATGTATAATAATTTTCATATATTTGTTTCTAAGTAAATTTAAAAAATATTAAAGACATAGTTATGTCTAGTTTTAAATTAGGTTGCAGATTAACAAGAAAAATCTTTTATCTGTATCTGTAATCTGTATTTTACTATTAACTAATATAGTCACAACCAAGTGCTGCTTGGCTTCGCTGGTGCTAACGTGCTTGGCTAAGTGAATTGCTATGGCATTAATTTTTATAAATACATTATGTTTAGATAGTTTCGCGGTGCCTCGCTGTGCGTCATCGTTAACTCTTACGCCCAGTATTAATAACCTATCTCCAACGTCAATCTTAGATTGTTTCATACATCTATCCAATCTAGAGATTGGATCTAAGATTGACGTTGGAGATAGGTTATTAATATTGGGCATTAGTGTATGATGGATAGGTGTGTAATGCTATGTTATGTCCTAGTACTGCTGTATGCAGTAGTATCCGCTCGTCTCGTACGGGTGTGTGGTGCTATTTTATGTCCTAGCTCTGGTGTACATATATAATAGTGTCCGCTTATTTGTTCAACGCTTGGTTTTATCGTAGAAAACATAATGCGTCAATCGACTGATGTCGACGACATACTTATAATATATAGCCGGGTGTCACTGGTGCTGACATATTTGGTATAAGCGAATTGCTTTAGTAGTGTTGGATTCTGCTGCTGAGTTTCTTCCACCAGTTCTTCTCAGCACTGAGGTTCTTTACTGAACTGGTAGTAAAATCGTCCCTACTTGGAGTCGCTGGCTGTTCTAGCGATAACTGAGTATTTTCAACTAATGATTTCTATATTACATTCCCACAACTCTGAGTCTAGTGTCAGTTCAGACAAACAGCTGCAGGGTGTGTGCTGTGCGTGTTGTATCGTATCGTTTTTCTACAAAGATTCTGTTTAAAAGAGGCGTTTCAATGACAGTGAATATAAATTATATTAATATTGAAACTAAGGCATATAACAAGAGCACGAAGGTAATACTTATAATACGAATTATACTATATTAACGAATTCATACGGAAATAATAAACACATCACATTATACTTACAGAATTCAATATTATTAAGGTACGATTAGTAAATATATAGTTATAAGAAAGATATACGAAAGTTAAATGGGTATATTAATGTAATGCCCTCTAAAGAAACAAACTGAAGTGGATTCACATAATCGGCCGCCTAGCGGTAGGGAGTTCGATCTGATATGTGAAGCAAAGAGTTATATGTTATGTAATTATGGCTGCGGCCTACATATAATAATCTCAACTCCATTGCAAGTATATATATTAGACTTCGGTCTTTGAATCAGTTATTTAATAAATTATCTTTCGCAAAAGCATTATAAGAATCATTAATATTATTTCTTCCGATCCTTCTCGGAGGGTTCGGAGCCGAACGGCCGGAAGTGGCGGGTGCGGAATCACTCACTATCCCCCCTTAGTTATAACTATCAGTAATGACTGGGTATAACAGAGAGGAAGATAGGACGTCTACGATATTCTTTAGAAATACCACGAGAGAATGAAACGGACAGACAATGACATTTTATTTGTCATAATATCTTTTATTTGTATTTATATTAAATTTATTACATTTAATATTAATATTGTTACCTCTGAATCTCTAAAAGGTCTTGGATTATTTACGACCACTACGGAAGGGTACTAACTATATTAGACGTATCACGAGCCATACTAAAATATTAAAATTATTATTTAAATAATTTTATCTAAATATTTTATTTAGGAGAGTGGGGAGTCAGTTACAAAGTGGCAAATAATTTGAATTTTTTTTTAAATTCCTATTAAAGTAACACATACACAGCTATAATCTCCTTCGGAATCATTACTTCTTACTAAAAAAACCGATTAAATCGGACTCACCCACCGTGGCTTCCACACGAATTTTAGAATTGTAGGTCAACGGGAAATTTGAGTTTGCGGGGACAGTGCATGTCCTGCTGATTTAATATGAAGTGTACTACAAATATATGTATTATAAGTTTATAATTATTTTTTTTCTATGAAATACCTAAATCACATTTCTTTCTCTATTTATAATGCATGTTCTCGCTTCGGTCCTTTTATTATGGAACAAAATAATATAACAATAATTTCGAGATACTCTGAGAGATATTTTTAAAGGTTTAAGTATAATTACAGTTGCTTTACAATTTGTGTAATATTATATTATATTTACCCTACAACATATTCAATGTCAATAATGTAACGCCAAATTTTTGCCACCAAAAATTTAATAATTTTTTATGGAACTATCTCAGATCCACGTGTATAATATATATACGTGTTCCGCAATTTATTTTAAGTTTGCCACTGTAAAAACAATACTAACAATTAAACTATATTTTACTATTCAAGAATATTTACAGGATAAAAATGTATAGAATTAATGTCTATTGAATGTCATGCAGGATAGCTGCACTCTTTGTAATAATTAAATTATGCCGTTGACGTTGAAAAGAGCGAGCGTGTCGGCTATACTCAGAAAAACCGTCTTCCGAACCAGTTGTAGCTTTTTTTTGTATGTTCATTGAACGATTCAAAAGTCTTTACAGTAGTTTATTTGAATGAAGAATATTTTGAATTTGAACTTGATAGTAAAATCCATGATGGATGTTTGTTTTTATTTACTTTACATACATATCTTTAGTTGTTTTGGAAATGGCATAAAATGTATTTGATTTTCATTAACTTAGAAATATCAAACTTTAAGGCGTATCATAGGAATTGGACGGTAACTTTTAATTAAACTAATTAAAAGTTTTCGATAAGTATATCTTTATGATAATGAATAGTTTGTTACAAGATATTGTAAGTATCCAATAAACATTGTAAACTTAGAATCTTATTAAAATCGTTCTGTGTATTAAGTATTGAAAATATTGTATATTATTTCAATATCAAAGTTTTTTTTTATTTTGTTATAATGTAAATTTAATATTAGGTACTGAAAAGAAACATTTAAAACATTTGAAAAGAAACATTTAAGCTCATATATAAGATTATGTAAATATAACATATAGGTGAAATATAAAATTTGCTACAAATATATTCATTAAAATAAGATTTGCTCTGTTTCTTCTTACTAACGCGATGAAGGCGATTCGATATATACTGCCACTAGTATCTATAAGTTTAACATACATACATATCTATTATATGATCTTGCATATAGCAGGGAAGTGTTAAGACATTCCGTTCCCATGAAGACACTTCTATTCAAAATTAAACGCCGAATTCCGGAAGCATGGCGTGTTGAGAGGCGAAACTCAACGCCACGCTTTCTGATATGAAAATTAATAAATATTTGATTTCCTCGAGTGAGCATCGAACTATCACGTTTATGTTAACTCGTTTATGTATGAAATAGTGTAAGAGGTATGTATAAATTATACGAAAAGGCAACAGCGGGTAACTCCTAATTAATAATAGTCGCATAAAATGACATGCGCTGTATGCGAGTTACGTTGAAATTAAGCATAATAGGTAATTAGCGACCACAATGACGCTGTGTGCGACCGATAATGATATTCTATTAAACAATAAATAGACATACATACATCTAAATACATATTATTTGCTTACATAGATTTTTGATCGATACAATATATTTACAGTAGTGCTAGACACTCCGTTCTCTTTGGCTAACACACTAAATAACTTCAGTGTTAAGCAATTAAAACTAGTAGAGACGTACCAAAATACATCCATTAGAGCTACTTACATAACAACTGCTATTACATTTAAACGCTACTGAGCAATGTGCTAGCTGTCCGTGCTTCGACCGAGCCGTATCTTATGTCTTTATCTAGTGTCGACAGACTTCGTTTGTCGCTGCCTACTCTGCATTGTGGGATAACTCTTTCAATGAGTGTGGTGCATCTCGTCACATAATTAACTAGCTGTTACCTTCGGCTTCGCTGATTAAAAATTACTTACATTGCGTATGACATATTGAATATAAAACGTTACCATATCATATCAGCTTATAGCTTACTTCTATAAATGAAAAATCCAACACAAAAATAATCTATCCATTCCAAATAACCGCCCCTAAGGTTAGGGCGTTTAACCAAACAAACTCCTAAGCTTCAGAATATATATTATAATATTAGTATGTGTATTATAATATATATTATAATATTAGTATGTAATATATTTTCCTATTTTGCTTTAAAAAAAGTTGTGCATTTTTCACGAATTTTCGAATAGAGTAACTTTAACTATGTATTTCTATTATTTGCAGTGGGAAGATCGTAGAAGGGCACTAACTTGTGATGAATAATTCACGCGGTCCCGTCGCTTTGTGGCTGGTAATTCATTTAGTGCTGGCACGAATGGCGCACATCAAAATATACATTTTTACAACGACGCGTTCGTTATAACTACTGTATTTCAATATTTTTTTGTATTTGAACTAAATTTGAATGTACATTAGTTTACACATGTCTTACAAATCAGTGTAAAGTAATGAATCATATTTTATTGTAATTTATAGTTGTTAAGACCCCAACAAAAACGAAATATATATTTCAACAAATATAAATTTATTTATGTAGGGACCACATAATTACATATTATTATTATTATTTTTTTTTATTATTAGCTTCACGCTGTATCCCGCACACAGCAGGGTAGGCAGAGGGAACCTAGTGTTAAGACACTCCGTTCCCCACTTTCTGCCGAATTCTGGAGACATTGCGTGTTGAGTGGCAGAATTCAACGCCGCGCTTAACCTCGATACCAGAGCGAAGAAATGGAAATATAAATTTAAGTAAATATTTCATCTCCTCGAGTGGGGATCGAACCCACAACCAGTCGGTTTTGCAGTCACACCTCGTGCCGCTGCGCCACGACCGGCCTCACATATTATATAATATAATATATTCCCAACCGATCATAACTACGCTTCTATTTATAAGGCTTTAAACACCAACCCCAACAAGACAAAAAGAAACTGTTTTACAAAATGAAAAATGAATGTCACACACTATGACAACGAAAACCAAATACTGTTTTATAAAGTAACAAATGAAGGTCTAGCAAAATGAGAAACATGAACCCACGACCCACGCAATCTTGTAAGCTTAAAAAATTCAAATAGCAGTGGCCGAGACCTATAATGATCTACTTGTAGAGCACCTGAAGCGTTATATTAGCTTCCATTTATCAAGGCTGGCACGTGCTACCTATATAAAGATAGAATAACACTTCTAACGTGTGACCATTTTCCATGTGAATTATGGCCTTAACATTTATCCTTGTTAGTGGTACATTCAATTTAAATCGTAGTGCCACTGTATTAGAGTTGCTAATAAATATTCATTGAAAATGTGCATAAACTGGATAGGTTATAGTAGTGGTTCTATTCGCTGAACATATTAATAGGTGCGATCGATATTGTAAGTCATTGATCTTGATGCTTGGATATTGTCCTTTTTTTCAGGCATTGAAATATTGCAGGCGATATTTCGTTCCGCTCCGCCTGCGGCTTTGCCCGCGTGGTTTTCGATTTTCGCAAGAGATATTTTCTTGTTATTATTTCCATAATATAATAAGAAGTAACTACTAAGCAGTATAAAATAATTTAAATTTTAAATAATACTTTCTATATTTTAAAACGATGAAATTTCATATAGACTTCAACCCTTATTTTACTTTTTTAGCGGTGGATTTTTCAAAATTCCTGTCTTAATGCTTACTTACCCTTTATAAATAACCTTTTAGTAAAATTTTGCGTTTTGGAATGATTTAATTATATTTTTAAACTAGAATTTATTGCTTATTATTATAGAATATCCGTATTTTATAAGAATAGTGCGCAATATTGACATTCTTATCTAACTTTAGCAATATATGATCATTGATGCCACACAACTTCAGATTCAAAGTTAGTTTCGAGCTAACATAAAAGGTCGTCTCAGAATTGGCCCACTTTCTAACTTGTATCTATCGTGAGTCGAGCTGGAAATTTCTAATAACAGTAAACGGGAATGTTTAGATGAAAAATTGTTATGAGAAACATGTTGTTACTTTTTATTTTATTACTTTTATATATTTTCATCATTATAATGTAAATGGCAACGGACTATCTTAACGCTAGGTTCCCTCTGTATGCCTACCCTGTTGTATGCGGGATACAGTGTGAAGCTGATTTATAATATGTTTTCATATAGAAAGTATTCGGTTATATGCATTGGTTCAGTGCCGGACTGTGAACGCGACGGTTTTAGGCTCGATTCCCACTATGGAGAATAATTCTTTTCGTTTCCCCTCTACGGTGCCTATACAAAGAGCGGCATTGAGTCTCAGGAACTCCTTTTACCTACCCTGACTCTTTTACATATAAGTTTATTAAATGCTGATCTAAAATTAAAAAAACTTATCTAAGATATAAAAATCAAATAGGTTAGGATATATTTCCATATAGAAAGCTGAAAAGCCGTTAACTAGATATACGATCGAGTATCACTGAAATCTTATTAACTCATGAATAGAAAAATTATTCTTTGACCTAGTTCTTAGTAATTTACTTTAATAACAAATTGATTTGTGTTGATGGTGATTACTAATTGATATTATATGTGATAAGCCGAGCGACAGGTTGTGGGTACGATTCCCACTAGAAAGAATGAAATATTTAATATTTTAATTTCATCATCCTGGTAACTTCTCCGGAAAATAGGGGGCCGGAAGAGTCTTAATTGGAACAGAGTTTTTTTGAGTTTCTTGAACTAGGTTGCCAAGATCTTGCTTGCTTACCCAGCTATTTGAGGGACGCGGCTTAAAATTACAATGCGTAACATATTTTTCGTTTTGTGTTAAAACATTGCGGCATTGGCTTCAGCCGGTGGTTGGCTTCAAGGTGAAATAAGAACGTTGTCACTTCTTACTTTTAGCGCTCAAAAATAAAAGTAAAATTTTAATTTCAACGATAGTTTAACCAGTTTTAAGAAGTGCTTATCGCCGTCTACTTTTCCGTGAATAACTGTTAGTAGTTTTAAATAAGAATATTCCCACGTAAAAAATTTGAACTAAAGCAATGAGTCCCTACACCGACGATTTACAGTTTTCGTCTCTATATTGAAAAAAAGAAAATTCGAGTAATCTTGTGATATGGGAAATCAGCATAATTATAAACTTAAACTTACAAGCGTTAAAATACATTACAGCAATTTAGAATATTACTTACTAACTTACTGGGGTCGCAATTGCCCCGTAGTCGTAGTTTCCGGCGTAATTGACGGGTGGTACACATAGTCGATGAGTTTATAATAGAACTAATTGAGAACTCAGCTTTCTAACTTAGAATGCTATCTAATAGTTTTTAAATATTGATTTTAATTTATTTTTGAATATACAGTAGGGTTCATTTCCAGCGTTTCACGGCATGGATTCCTACGTAAGCTCGGTGAAATTAATTATTTTGATACCCAGAGCGGGCATGATAAAGTGCGGTGTTGAGTTTCGACACTCAAATTGCAATATCTCGGATTTGGGCGACATTGAGGAACCTGTTCTTCAATGACACTCTTTCTCACTTAATGCTATCTCTATGTACCCCCTTATGCGTAGAAAATTTTAAGCTGCTCTTTTGCTATAAATATATTCTCAATTTTGAATACCTACCTTGATTTATACTTTTACCTATATGTTAATAAAAATACAAAACAACAACAAACATTTTGTAAAATATGAAAATAAAGTTATATTTTACAAAGTTTTATTTTCCTATTTGCTCCACAAGATTTGGGCGAATGTTGACGATAAGCGGTGTAAACATGTGTTAGTATACTTATGTAAGTAAATAATAAATACTGTTAGAGAACACGTGTAAAAGAGAGTTGATGTAGATGAAAAAGATGATAAAAGCAGTGGAATTGTGTCAATCGGGGGTAGTTGCTTGTAGGCAACATCCCCTACTCGAAGGAACCTAGTGTGAAGTATTGTTAGTAGGTGATACATATCACTTATTGCAATTACATGGTATCTATTTCCAAATAGTTTAAAAACATATAAACGATATGTATTTTTATAGTGTTTTTATAAAAAAAAACGTAAACCGCTTCCGATTCCGATTTCTACCAATACAATTATTTCACCGCTAAGGCATGGCACAGTAATTGTAGTAATTCAATTCAATTCTTGAGCAATTTGAGACGAGACTGCAATTGTTTACTACATTTGATAAAAAAATATATAGCTTTTAAGTTATTTTAACTAACTTAATAAATATAATGGATTTTTTTTACATTATTTTTAATAACCATTTTTTGGGAGGAAATTATTATATTTATGACGAACATAAAAAAATCGTATGTAAATGTTAAAAAACACACTGTTGTATAAATTTTAAGAATAGTAGCTTTTTAATTTTATTTTGTTTCGGAATAAAAGAAACCGCATGTAACAGGGTAGGCAGAGGGAGCGTGGTGTTAAGACACTCCGCTACACACTTTCCGCCTAATTCTGAAGGCATTGCGTGTTGAGTGGCGAAACTCAACGCCGCGCTTTGCCTCTACTCTAGAGAAATAAATAAAGTATTAAATACTTCAATGCCTCACTTCGCTCTACTTGAGGGTTCGAACCCACAACCTGTCGCGGTTACAGACAGTCACAATGAAATAGTTGAGTTTCGCCACTTAACACGCAATGCCTCCTGATTTCGACGGAAGGTGTCGACCGGAGTGTCTTAACACTAGGCTCCCTCAACCTACCCCACTACATGCCGGATACAGCGTGAAGTATTAAAATATGTCTATATATATACAATGTTGTTTGTACATACCTACTTATATAAGATGCTTAATGAAAAGCTTTGACCTTTTAAAAACTATTATATGTTCTGAACCTGGTTTTGACATGAATGGCATAGAACTTTCTAAGAACAGAATAATATACTTGATATAATTTTTAGCGTCGCCGTCTTACATGGTGATATATTATAGAAATACAAATAGAAACTTAGGGGATTTTTTTATTTAAATAGCAGACTCTGAATTCTGTTCCTTATTTTTCGTCGGATTGTGGGGCAATGCCAGGCGTTTTGCCATGTTGATGATAACTCATTCCCCGAGTGAGAATCAAACCAACAACCGTCGCCTTTACAGTACATGCCTGTGCCACTGCGCCACGATGGCCTCGTATATATAGGACAGATATAATTATAATAAAGGATAAATATGAGATTAGTATTATAGATTACGTGCGAATATACATAGGTAGTCCTATAGCTCGATCAAATACAATATACGTTTTTTTTTCAGTTTTTCGCTGTATGTGTATGTAACCCTTATGTAGCAGAGTAGGCAAATATATCCGCTCCCCACGTCATGCCAAATTTTGAAGGCATTCCGTGTTAAGTCGTAGAACTCCACGCGGGGCTTTTCCTCGACACCAGAGCGAAGAAAATGAAAATGTTAAATATTCAATTCCTCGAGTGCAAATGCAACTCACAACCTCACCTTTGCTTGTGCGCCTACGCCTAACAAAATAACATTTTCTTATTTTCAAAATACCTTAAAACTGGAATAGCACTAAATTAAATGATTAAGCTGTAATTTAAAATCATATTAGCTATATATTTTTTTTCATACTATAATCTTTTTATTCAATCTTAATTTTTCTAGAAACCTATAATAATAAAATCAAATAATAATAAAATATAAATGGTGAAACGGTCCTTATCTAAGTAAGATTAATGACGTGTCGCGGGGATTTACTGTTAACCTTCTTAAACATAAACAGAACAGAAGAACCTTTTAAAAACATATAAAGCTGCTAAAATAGGTCGATGTGTATACGGTAAGCACATTAATAGTAGACTCTCGTTTCGTTCTCGTACATTTAATATTACTACTTCACATTGTATTTTCTTTAGTTTTACACGCGTTTGCGAAGTATTCATTTTCTTCATAAATATATTTTAGTTTTCTATTTATTTTTGGTTTTTTGCATCTTAAAACATAAATTGACATTACTACTACCAATTATGTTATTTTGTTAATTTAAATATTAAAATACTTATTTTAAACATTTTTAAAGTGTTAATCCACACTTAGAAAAAAAAATACTTATTTAAAAAACGTATAAAAATGTTAAAATTTTCTTATTATTTATTTTTGATTTTTTATTTTTTTTATAAAAATTTGAAGGTAGCGGGACTCGAACCCGCGCCTCTTGGAAACCGACCAGGCGCTCTGACCACTAAGCCATACATTCTCATCAAGCTACGTCGAAATTTTTATATGATTGTTACAACTTATTTATGTTGTTAGCATCTCTGTAGGGAGATTTTTACAAATTTCCACTAGCTACGTAGCTTGATAAGGACGTATGGCTTAGTGGTCATTCTCTCTTGTCAGACGATAATTCTTAGTAATTATCTTTGGGTAGCATAAATTTGTAAAAATCTCCCTACAGAGATGCTTGATGATTTTTATACGTTTTCTAAATAAGTATTAAAATACTTTATATTAATATTTGAATTTTACAACCCAAATAATATAACGAGCCACAAATAAAAATAAATGATATTCTCGTGAAGAAAATTTCACAGCATACAAAAACCTGCGAAACCCATTGTATAGAAATGCTAGGTATCGTTACATTCATAATTTTATTCAGAACTTCTCTCAAGCTCCAGTTTGAAGTTTCTTAGAGTCGCTTTGTGTAGGAAAATTCTAAATTTGAAGAAGACAACGGTATAAACATCTCTATATATAATAAAAGGATAGAAAAGTCAATTCTGTACATGAAAGATATAAAAAAAATAAAAATTAGGTCGGTTAATATGTTGATTATAGAACCTAAAAAACCACTCAACAGAATTCTTGTCTGTCTGTCTGTCTGTCTGTCTGTCTGTCTGTCTGTCTGTCTGTCTGTCTGTCTGTCTGTTTGTTTGTTCGTCAATCACGCAAAAACTACTGGACAGAAATTGATGAATTTTTGCATGGTATTAGCCTAGGGTCCCAAGGTACATTTTTTTTGGGTTTCATTCCGAATTTCATTATAGTTTTATTTAAAAAAAATAAAAACTGAAAAATGTAAATTACTTAAAATACCGATAACTACTGTATGAAATTAAATTATTTTTAGCATGGTAATAGTTCAAAGCCTAATGCAACTTATAGAATAGTTTTTATCATAGAGTACAAAGAAATTTTACCAGAATAATTAACATAATTATATTTTTTAATAAAAAAAAATCGGCTTCTTCAATTTCAATCGGATTTTATACTCTGAACTTAACCAAACTTTCCTTAAACTACCCTTTATGTGTACCCTTTCTAATAAAAAAGAATCATTAAAATCGGTTGAGTTGATATTGAGTTATGCGTCCATTTGTCGCGCATATACTTAATGTAAATTTGAGATTTATATGATTTTGTCATAGATACCATTGTCGGAAATGAACTAAATTAAAAAAAGAACTATACGAGACGCACTAGCTTCCAAATAAAAAAAGAATCATCAAAATCGGTTCACACAGTCAAAAGTTCTGAGGTAATAAAGATAAAAAATACAGTCGAATTGATGACCTCCTCTTTTAAGAAATCGGTTAATAGAAATTTGACACACAATTTTTTTGGCTTTATATATACGTTGCATTCACTTACAGTAGATATATTTCTCAAGAGAACTTTCTCAAGACTTTATATATAAAAAATACATTAAATAATCATGTTAAGGAAGTATCAAATATAATAATGTCATCTGTAAAAATAGCGTGAAGCTGATTAAACTTAATGTTATATTCAAAACAAATGAATTGTATGTAAATTTATTAATACTTTTCAAGTATGAAAAAAAGAAAAAATGCAATATAATTGCGTTTCTCTTTTTTTCCAATATTTTATATTTCTATTATTTATATCGATATATCAGGGCCGTAAATGCGGGAACAGAGCTGCCATCTTAGTACAGAGTACCCTCTAAAATATGTATTTACGTGTTATATTTAAAGAATAAAAAGAATGTGTGATTCCTCTATAGAATATATTATTCTACATTATATCATAAAAACAGGTTTAGAGGTTACTCTGTACTAAGGTGGCAGCTCTGTTCCCGCATTTACGGCCCAGATGTGTAT
>JAAIXJ010001729.1:51852-67271 GCA_013403705.1 Heliconius hermathena
GTGGGTTCGATCCCCACTCGAGGAGATGAAATATTTACTTAAATTTATATTTCCATTTCTTCGCTCTGGTGTCGAGGTTAAGCACGGCGTTGAGTTCTGCCACTCAACACGCAATGCCTCCAGAATTCGGCAGAAAGTGGGAAACGGAGTGTCTTAACACTAGGTTCCCTCTGCCTAACCTGCTATGTGCGGGATATGGCAAACAAAAAAAGTATTTAAACCGGTTAAGCAGTTTCTGAAATTATCGTGAAGAAACGCACAGACAAATAGATCAACTGACCAAGTTTTATTACATCGTTAATTGTATTATCTTCTATGTACAGACACCGATGAGTTAGGATTTTATTGTAAGTATCGATAACTGTTTTTATTTCAAACATTCAATTGAAGATTCTTATGGGAGGTACAAAAATGCGACCTAAAGTTTTAATAACTTTCTCATAAAAAATCTTCATTGCGCTGCAAACATACATAATAGGTATATCAAAACACGAACATAATTCAGTGTGTTAAATAAATAATTCTGTGGTATAAGCGGGCGAAGCCGCGGGTCGCTAGTATATAATAATAAAATACAATATACTCCTCGCACCGTAATTATTATTTGTAAATATGGAATATCTTGTACATTTTGTGACCCCTTATTCTTTACGTTTCATAGTGGAAATATAAAATTCGTGACCACGCAGACATTCTTATCTTAAATGTTAAGAGTGGATTTAAGAAGTTTATGAGCAAATTAGTTAAATTGCGGTAATTTTGGCGAGCGGACTGTCTTCCATATGAAAACTTTATCTCTTTTTTTGTCTATATACTACAATGTAAAAAAAAGATTCCCTTTTATTCACATGAATTTTAAGGGTACAATGTTTTTTGTCTTCATATTTTATCACACTTTTAGAATAAAGTCCAATATAAATTTTCGTGTCAAGGTATTTTTTTTATATTTTACATCTTATCCTTAGCGGAGTACCCAAAGAGAATAGTGCGTCGAACATTACACTACTACGGTGAATTGGACCCGACAACCGACATGCCTGGAACAGCGTGAAGAAGAGGGTGGAGCAAATACTTCAGCAATTTATCCATCGAATCTATTGAAAAGCGGAAAAGAAATTAGTGTAAAATTTACAACTAGCCTTGCAGTAGCTTTAGATAAGTTTAGCTAACAAATTATACACTATTGTAACTGAATGTGCACTTATGGGAATGTCATTCGCATGCATACAGTCTCACAGTACTACAAACCTGATGTAATGCATGCACATGTACAGACTAAGAGAAGCATGTAACCTAAACATTATACAGTAGTTATTCATGTTAATATTTTATATTAAAAAGGCAAAAACGTGGGTAGGTTCGATTAGAAAATAAAAAAATAAATATTTTCTTTCCCTCGCTCTGTTATCGAGGCAAAGCTCAGTGTTGAGTTCCGTTACTCAACACGCGATTTAAACTCCAGAAATCCGCGAAAAGTGAGAAACGAAAGTCTTTTTAATGAAAAAGGAGTGTGTTAACACTAGATTCCCAATTTCCTTGTGCCTACCCTGCTATGTGCGGGATACAAACATGCGTGAAGCTAAAAAACAATTTTCACGATTATTGAAGCAAAACCTAGTTACCTCCATATATAAGATATATAGATTAATGAATACAGATTATTTAAACTATAATCAGGTTGTTAGCGATCAAACAAACGAAACGATTTACACCATTCACTGTTTAGATTAACATGCTGAGTGTGTGATTACTTTGTTAATTAATAGTGATACGTGAGTTGTAACACTGTTTATTCTATTTTACTGTAATTACTGAAACGGCATCCGTAATTGAAGTTCGGCTAAGCTTATTTACATAAAATGCTGTCTAATATATATGGAGTTTTGTGTTTTAGTGAATAGTTTCACAATTAACTCAAAGACGAATTTAAAAACTCTGTTAAATGTAACTAATGTATTATATTACATATAATTTTCAAATCTTTTGAGTTTATTGTAAATATATATGATATTATTCATGTTTCAATTAACAGGAGGCAGAAAATGCACGAAAATTTATAACTATAAACGTTAAACGGAGGATGAACGGAGGACGGTAGCCTAATTATAGGTCACGATAGTATCCTTTGGGTACTTCCGTAAAACTAATAAATAAATAAATAAATAAATAAATAAATAAATATATAAATAAANATACATATATATATATATATATATAATTTTTTTTTAAATATTAGATTCTAGCTTTACCCAGCAGGCTAAAAAGACTAGACTTATATATTTTAACACTCCATTCTTCATGTTCTCTCGAACTCGATACATTGCGTGTGGCGGAATTCTATGCCGCACTTCTACCACAGCGGGGAAATGATAACAATTCATTCCCCCAAGTGGAGAATCTAAAACCACCTCTCTTCCCCTCTTATAACGCAGTAAAACAAAATTAATCAACTTCACGCTGCATCCTGCACACGATAGGCAGAGGGAACCTAGTGTTAAAACACTCTGTTTCCCATTTTCAGCTGAATTATAAACAGTCGATTTGATGGGAGTCGAGATTTGTGTTGTGTGGTGGAAGTCAACGCCGCGCTTTGCCTAGCTCGAGTGGGGGATGGAACCCATAACCAGTTGCGTTTACACTCACACGCGCCACAACTGGCCTCGTAGCAATAGTATAATATAGCAATTAAAGAATTTTATAAAATAATAAAATTAAAAATTGCACGTGAATGCGTTTCAGATAATTGGTCACGTAACAGACATTCGCTTCGTATTTCAATTCGAGAGCACTTCAAGTTTTGTTTGCGCACCTCTTGTGCCAAATGCGAGGGCCAAATCATCTACGGATGACGAAGACAACTCTAGTTGTAGTTGGCTAGTAGGTACTTAGTATAGTGGTTACTCGATTTTAAATGATCTTATTATTCAATAAACAAATAACCTAATATTTTAACAATTATCAAAATGCTTTTCTAAATCTAAGAAAAAAATATTTTAATAAACTAATAAAAACATTGTATGTAGCGGGAATCTAAATTAGTTTTGAACATTTATGGAAAATGCACTGCCGCCAATCCGATCCCTACTCTCCGCCAATTTTTCGTATGAAATACAAATATTTTAGTTTATATGAATATACATATAGGTACGTATATATGTATACATAATAACATTCAGCGCGACTCCAATGCGGTTAGGAACTGTTTGTTCACAACTTTTGTTTATCTGCTAAATGAGGTTAGTTCAAATTTAACAAATGCGGCTTGCTTGTAAAATTTTATACATTAAAATTGTATAGCATTATATTAAAAAATCATTTATAATAATTCAAACTATTCTTTCTTATTTATAAACAACTAGCTCATACCTAAGGCTGGGCCCCCGTGGTTACCTAGAAATAACTAAAGAGTTGTGAATGGCACGAGATGACATTTAAAGTGCCCGAGGTAACCTAAACCGCAGGTACAGTAGGCTACATAGAAACAAATAATATGATGTAATGCAGCTTCACTCTGTCTCCCGCACATAGCAGGGTAGGCAGAGGGCCTAGTGTTAAGACACTGCATTACCCACTTTCTGCCGAATTTTTCGAGGCATTGGATGTTGAGTGGCGGAACTCAACGCCGGGCTTTGGTATCAAAGCGTAATTAGAAAATATTAATAATTAAATAAAGTCAATGTAATAATAAAAATAATATTCATATATAATTATTTCACACGAAATAACAAAATTTCTGGTTAGTAGTCGCTGAGATTAGCGTATTCATATAAACTCTCCAGTCTTATAATTTTCATAAAAACATAAATAAAGAATGACCTAAAAGTGAACAGATAAAAAAAAATATTATTTATAGTTGACGTTTTTCTATTTATTTTGCCTAAACTTATGTAAGTAATCAAACTTTTTGGTTGTCTTACAAAGTATCTTTGGCACGTCCGTCGAGTCTCGTCTGAGAACGATTAAAGAGCCTTCTCTTACACTGTGTTTGTTTTCACTAAAGGCATTAGTGCGTGACTCGATAGCAAATTATATTTTGATAGGATTATCAAACTTAAACTTTCCAAGAAGCCGACGTGCCATGAAATTGTTCCCTTAACTCTTAATTGGTTCCGAGAGATTAGTACAGATAGTAGATACTTCGTTACTAAGGTCTGCGAGATGGGGACTAAAAGGAGGTATTTTAAAAGATTAAATAACTGTAGGTATATAAGTAGGTAGGTAACCACGCTCGGAGAACAATATTAAAAAACGTATACTATAAAAATATACTAAAAGAATATACCTTTGAATGTGCTAAAAATATACATGTACTTTTACGTCAATATGGGATAAATAAAAGTAAAATATAAACAGAAAATTCAATAATTTAAGTGGTTATTCAATTAATTTAGTTATATAAGTAAAAAATGTTGTTGTCATTTATTTATTTTGAGCTGAAAAAAAAATTTTATATATTATACTTTTGTGCCGTGTGATCCCGGCCTAGAATAGGATCATCCTAGTACTGGTGGTGTCGTAAGAGGCGACTAAAGTACGTGTGGTAGAGTCACGTCGCCAGCAATGGGAACACGCATGGGCAGACTCGACCGGATCATTACCACCCCCGGCATTTAAAACCGACGTGAAGTAGTGGCTTTATGCCACTGCGTTTCGCATCAGGTAATGCCGGGCTCCGGTGCCCAGCCCACCTTAAAGGCAGGCAACGCACCTGTAGCCCCTCTGGCGTTCGTGGGCGGCGGTAATCACTTGCCATCAGGTGACCCGAACGCTCGTTTGCCTTGCCTTTTCCATAAAAAAAAAATATTAAATGGTATAGAGATTTATTAAGAAAATTGAAAATATAATAAATAACAAAATCTCATGATGAAACCCTATAGGAAATTATATTTCATTTTCAATTTCACGCTATATTCCGCGTAGAGCAGAATAGTAACACAATATGAAAATAATTGATTCCCCCGAGTGAGAATCGAACTCACAACTGTCACGTTTATAGAGTTAGACCCTGTGAAGCAGCGCCATAATAGATTACTTAATTATTGTCACGACTACACTAGCATATTAAGTTCCAATATGAGTTAATTAATTGTTTTATAAACACTATCAAATTAGTCTCACTTCTAGTTCAGTTGAAAAATATTTGGACGCGTTCCAATAACTTTCTATTAGCACTGGCTGCCTATCGCTTGTTTACTAACAAATTGAACAAAACTGAATTGCAAAAGCTTATTTTTTTCCATCGATGTTACATTTTCAAGAATGTAGTTAATCTGAACTGGTGTAAGTAAGTATTGGTCATGCTTTAATAATCAAATTATTGGAGATTATATTTACTTAAAAGCGTATAGCAATTGTAAAAACTCAACGTTCTCAATTTTTCGCCCGAATTGAAGGTACTGTGAGAGAGAGGTGAGAGGCGTAAATTAACTCTGTGTTACCGTTTTTATATATTTAATTACTCCAGAAAGCAGACGGATGGGGAACAGAGTGTCTCGACTCTAAGATCCCTCTGCCTTTTTTATTTACTTCAATGATGGGTAAATCAGCTTCAGGCTGTATCCCGCACACAACAGGATAGGCAGAGGGCGATAAGTGGTAAGACAATCTTTTCCCCTTTTTCCGCCGAATTGTGGAAGAGTTTTTCAAACTTCGTGTTGAGTGGCGCAACTCAAGACCTCGCTTTACCGGCTGGATACGCGTTAACATTGATGTGCTATCTTATGTATTTAATTGATGCGAAGGAAGATCCTCTAATTACAAATGAATTTAGCAATAACGAATTCAGATTTCATTCAAGAAATGAACATATTAAATATTGCATTTCACTGGAGGAAATGCAATATTTAATATGTTCATTTCTTCGGTCTGGTATTCAGACACAGCGCAGCGTTGAGTTCCGCAACTCAGCACGCAATGCCTCCGGAATTCGACAGAATATAGAAAATGGATGGTCTTGACACTAGGTTCCCTCTGCCTACTCTGCTGTATGCGCGTAAAATTCACCTTGCGTCTGAAATCACATCTCACGTAATGAGCTCACATTGTATTTATTAAACGTCATACACGTTTGTCGTTCGTATTGTAAATAATTTTTAAGATCTATGAGATGTAACGTATCTTTTCAAAAAGTATATAAATTGTGCCAAATATCATCAGAAGGTACAACACTAAATGCATCAGCAATCTCGTGTTCACAATTTAAGAAATTTATAAAATATAATTATTTTCGGAAGGTAAAAAAAAGGATTTATTCATGAAATCGTCATATTATTTTACAAAATAGATTGTTTTTTGTAGAATACCTACGAAAAAAATTATATATATTTTACTCACGTTTAATTTATATCACGACGTAGTGTGTTTTATTGGCAGTATTGTCATTCAACCTTAACACTCACGTCACGTCAAGCCAAATAAATTGCAAGAATTTTGTCAATGGCTTCACTCGTTTATCTTCATTAAGAGTCAACTAATCTTAAACGAACTTTAGAGTTCGAGACCCTCTGACTGTAATCGCGACAGTTGTGGGTTCGATTCCGAATCGGGAAAATGATTTAATTAAATTTTTCCGTTCTGTTAATAAGCCAACGTGAGTCGTTGTGCGGTGGGTGCTGCATGAATATTGAATGCCTAAAAATATGAAATACATGTAGTCAAGATTCTGTGTGAAATTAATTAGAATTATAAGTTTGCAATAGGTTTCTTCTGTAATATTATATATCCTTTTTCGTTTTGTTTTATTTGTACTGCAAGTTCTCACTTCCAGAAAATTTTAATAATTATAGTTCTTATGTATCTTTTGATTGCATTGACAGAGAAGCTTTCTGTGCTCTAAGGGACCGTAAATCTAAATATTTTTTTTATCAGGTTCACGCTGTATCCCGCACACAGCAAGGTAGGCAGAGGGAACATAGTGTTAAGACACTCTGCTACCCACTTTTCGCCGAGTAAACCTAAATGTTTGATATTAATCTTGATACCTCTACGCAATCTATAGACAAATGGTCTTGACAGACGAGCAACAAACTGATCCTATAAAGGTTCCATTTTTTTTTGTCTTTTGATGTACTAAACTTTTGTCCAAACACTTTTTAAATTGACATTCCATGGTGTATTGTTTTTTAACAAAGAACTTTCTTGCTTTTTGCTCTATGTTGTTGTTAAACACAGTAAATAAATATAAATGTATTTAATTTTTAATTGTACTTTTGTTCGGCGAAGTAAAACATTTAATATTTTCCTTTCTTCGCTCTGGTGACCGGAATAGTTAGTACTATATATTCGTTTCTCTTTATTCGTTTCTCTTTTATCTGGTATGACTCGGTACAGGCGTAAAAAATATAATTAAATAGTTAAAAAAAATGTTTCTCGTTACTCTGGTTTTATCTATAGTAAAATAGCTATAGTATTATATTGTCATTGGATATGTGTGCAAATGTCATTAGGTAACATCGATGCAGATAAATTAATGAAAGTGCATAAAAAAAATACTTTTGAAATATATCTGTCATTAAAATCTTCTTAAATCTATTTGAAATTCTGAAACTTCGTCGTTTTATCATAGCCATGGAAACAATAAAACTGAATTTATGAAGCCTATTTTTCACTGTGTGATATACGAGCTATCTGTATTTATATGGCCATATTTTTGATATATAGCAAAAACGGGATTTTAAAAAGATACAGTGCAATATGAAAATAATATAAAAGAACTATCGATAGTCTTTTTTTTTAATTGTAACCTAAGATACTTGCACAATCTTGTTAAACTTATTTTATCACAAGACAAATGTACGTCCACAGAAAGAAAAGACTTGACAATAACAGAAAACTTGATACATTTTATAAGTTATAATATTGTATAGTATTATATTATTATTATTTTTAGCTTCACGCTGTATCCTGCATATAGGAGGATGACACATGAAACCTAATATTAAAAAAAAATCCCGCTTTTCATCAAATTTTGAGACATTTCTTGTTGAGAGAAATTCAACGCCGCGTTTTGTTACCAGACAGAGAAAAGAAAATAATTCATTCACCAGAACGGGAATCGAACCCAAAAAGCGGTCAAGAGATTCCGTACAATTTTAGGATTATAAATGTTAACAAACAGCAGTTTACGGGCATAAGCACTGATTTTATATGAAACTTATAAGTGTATTATAAGTTTTTAAACATTTTTAAAGTGTTATTCCACACTTAGGAAAGAAGAATACTTATTTAGAAAACGTATAAAATTTGAACGCAGCGGGACTCGAACCCGCGCCTCCTGGAAACCGACCAGGCGCTCTGACCATTAAGCCATGCGTTCTCGCCAAGCTACGTCGAAATTTTTATACGCTTGTTACAACTTATTTATGTTGTTAGCATCTCTGTAGGGAGATTTTTACAAATTTCCGCTACCCAAAGATAATTACTAAGAATTATCGTTTGGCAAGAGAGAAACTATTTTTTAAATATTTTTAAACATTTTTAAAGTGTTATTCCACACTTAGGAAAGAAAAATACTTATTTAGAAAACGTATAAAAATTTGAACGCAGCGGGACTCGAACCCGCGCCTCCTGGAAACTGGAAGGCGCGGGTTCGAGTCCCGCTGCGTTCAAATTTTTATACGTTTTCTAAATAAGTATTGTATTATAAGTTTCCAATAGTTTGTATCTGCAATAAAAACTTCTATTTTACGGATTTTATCCTTTATTGGAGATTCTCACGTCGTGCGTAATTTCATAATTAGAGGTCCACGGGAAGTATCTTATAAGTTTTGATTACGCCGCGAAGTTGCAGCAAAAACATTGCATAAGCGATCGATCTAGACAAACAGACAGATGGATAACAAAATAATTTAACAAGGGTTCAATTTTTTTGAGGAAGGAGTGAAAAAAAATTCATTCCTATAAATAAGTGTTTAAAATAAATAATAAAAATCAATAATAAAATATAGATTAAGAATGCAAGTGATGGTTAAATGTCCGATTCTCAGAAAAATAATACAATAATTTTCGTTACATTGTTTGAAAAGAGTTTAGCAGCATTTATTTCTTTGCTACATTCAAAACACAATATCTAGTAATTAGCGAAAATTGGAGAACTGCACGTCCTAATTGTAGTTTCTGTTTGCTTGCTAATATGCGTGATGTGGAAGATAGGGGGCGTTTTTTTTGTTTCACGCTTTAGCCCGCATATAGCAATGTAGACAGAGGGCACTTGAAAATATTAAATATTTATTTTCCCCGGGTGGGAATTAACCTCTGAACTTAAAAATTAAAAAAAAAAGGAAATAAATATAAAAAAGATAATATCAACTTCACGTTATTTCTCACATATACAGAAGCTAATATAAAAAATATTAAATTACAACACTTTAACATTTATCTATTTTAAATATATATTTTTAAATATTTATACTTAAAACATATAGATATTTTCGAGATGTTGTCAGTCAAAGTGTGGCATATGTATGTATGAAGGTATTTGATTGAAAGTTTCTCATCATTTAATTGACTTTGATGTCAAACAACAGCTCTATTAGATAGCACTGTTCGAGTATACGTAACATGATATTACACATTAATTGGCGGAATACCCTCATTACTCGCCTTGTCACTCAGGCAAGCTTTGGTGTTGTTGGTAGACGGTAATTGAATATTGTTATTATATTTTGTCAATATATATGTAGAAGAGGTCATTCGGGCGCAGGGGCATAAGCGTGTGACTGTTGACGTAACGGTTGTGGGTTTGATTCCCGGTCAGGGAATTAAATTTTTCACTCAACACGCAATGCTTCGAGAAATCGGTGAAAAGTGAAGAGGAAAAAACACGGTGTTCAGATCAGCACCTCAACACGCAATATTGGGCGGAAATAGAAAGATTAGTGTTGGTCACACTAAACTCAGTCTGCTTAGCCTACTTTGCGGGAAGTTGCGTGAAGCTGTACATTAGTATGATTTATGTTAAAAAAGCACTTCAAGCTTTTTCGTTGCGCTTTATCTTGCTGCTAAAGCGCTGCTAGAGCGCATTGCGTGCGAAAAGGAAAATAGTTCATCCCCTCGAGTGGGAATCAAACCTGCATTTTATGATCCGAAGCTGTACCAACACGGATTTGATTATATTTAAAGTTTAAGTTACAGTACAAAACTCTACATTCATATGAAAATTATAGCTAACACCTGTTCTATTGTCATTTCCTTCTTCTTCCAAGTGGCATTATTCCGGCATTTCCAGGGTCTACTTACTCAATCTACTTCATTTTGTACGTTTTTCGACGTCATTGATGTCCATTGGCTTTCATGTCCTGCATCATGACGTCTCATATCGTTATCTTGGGCGTCCGGGGATTTAATTTCATAGAAAGACATAGCAAGGCACTTCCACTTCCACTTTCCTACGAAGATCCTAGACCAGCGCACAACGTAGCCATGCCATATCAGGCGAGGCTCTTGGAGTTACCACCCAGTTATCCACCGCGTCACAAACTCCAAGACTAACTCAAATGAATGTCAGTCAGGTCTAATCGCGTTACATGTAATTCCGTGACGCGAACCAATATGTAAGCTGTTTTGACTAAATATAGAAATCATGGTAAAGTACATTTTAGATAGAACTATACGTATCATTTGGTGAAATATAAAATTGGCAGGTTTTATCATTCCTCTCTCTGGGAATCGAACCTATAATATCACATTTACAGTCAGCTGTCCCTCTACGCCAAGAATATCTTGTTAACGTGTAAAAACAAATAATTTTACCTTTGTGATAAAACCGGTCGTTTTATTGTACAAGCTATTTTAGTTTTCGACCGTCGTATTTCCGCATAGCTTTGTTTTGTTCACTAGAATATACCCAAAATAATAAATGTCACAAAAGAAGTGTTTCTAATATTGAAATTGCTATACACTTTTTCCTTTGTGGTTTTATATACTAGCGACCTGATCGCGGCATTGTCTTGAAGTACGCGATTATTTATTTAATAAAGAGATCGTATATAAAATCAAGAAAGTTTTCGTGTTTTTAATTACGGGCAGGTATATGTGGGATCACAATGTGAAGCTAAAAAAACCACGCTGATTTTGCCAGGAAAACTAAGAATACGTAAATTAACAGCATAGGATATTGTACATTTAAAAAAATAATGTTAATATTTAAATAGCATTTTATCTTTAATAGCTACTAAATTGTGTTCCGATTCACGCTGTATCCCGTAGCTGGATAGATATAGGGACACTAATATTAAGACACTCCGATACTCACTTCCCGCCGAACTTTCAAGGCAATGCATGTTTAGTGGCGGAACTCAACGCCGGAATTCGTATATTCTAAGCATATGATATCTAATTACTGTACACTGCACAAGTTCTTAAATTGACTGGTATACAGAGTATTTTTGTCATCATCATTTTTAATAAAACCTCAGTTTCAATTTTTTCAAAAATGAAAAAGTGATTTTTTCAAACAAAATTAATAAAATTATCGTTTTAAAATAAATAGTCATTTGTCAAGAATGACACACAGACATAAAACTGTCAAAGCGATAACGCCGCACACGCCTCATTCAAGAAATCGAGTCGCAGGTAATTATTGGTGGCGATGTGGAATTATGTAAAATAGAACGAGAAATATCCCTTTCTCGTTCTAGTATGTTTTTTGAAAATGAAAAGTGGCAGATCGGCAACGCTTAATAGCATTTTTTAAGTATTAGGTTCTTACGTTATTGGTATCTATTCGTAGCTGCGTCACGCGAACTACAATGTGGATAAACATCGTGAAATGAAAAAAAACCTATGTCTAAACTGTTGAGGTATCTTGATTAATTTCTTTAGATATCGCTTTGAAATATTTTACCCTATATGCTGCTCCGGTAAAAGGAGCGCAGACGCTTCCAACCTGTATAAGCTTAACAATGCGCCTACTATCAAAAAATAATATCCAGCATCATGATTTTCCTTCATTATCGTAAAAAAATTTAATCTAAGAAAAAGGCGTACCATACCAAAAAAAAAACAAAACATTGTGAAACTTTATATTATCATCAACAAAGTTCTGATCAACGCGACCTATAAATTTAACGAAACAAGGTTCTGCTCGCGAAATTATGAGAGTTAATTACTTTTATACTGGCACGCGGAAAGTACATATTTTCATTCAAATTAAAAATTGTAACAAATGATTTTTCATCCTATTATAAATTTGCTTAGGAAGGTTTTTTTTATTTTAACGACCTCGAAACCTATTAAATTTTAGTTTGGTTAATTCAATAGCAGTCAATTCTAATAGAATGCGTTATTAAGTGTGAACATGTACACAGAGCAAGCAGGATAATAAAGCAACAAAATAATAGTTAAAATTAATAAAAATAAATCAGCTTTATACGCTGTATCCCGCACACAGCAGGGTAGGCAGAGGGAACCTAGTGTAAGACATTCCGTTCCTCACTTTCTGTCGAATTTTGGAGGCATTGCGTGTTAAGTGGCAGAACGCAACGCCGCGCTTTGCCTCGACACCTGAGCGAAGAAATGGAAATATAAATTTAAGTAAATATTTCATCTCCTCGAGTGGGGATCGAACCCACAACACGTCGGTTTTACAGTCACATCTCGTGCCTCTGCGCCAGGACTGGCCTCGCCTCTATAATTAATATAAATTAATTTAATCAATATCATCAGATGACATAGTAATACGTTTTATTTTTATTACAAGGAAGGAAAAGCAAATGTATTGAATAACAATGACACGGGCCACCGACACGCCACGGTCCTATCGTTTTCATAATAACATCCACTCGATATTGTGCCGAAAACCATTCATATGTATTTTTCTATTATTCATGGCCATGTGGCCTTCAGAAGGTTTATTGAAAGGTCCTTATATTATAATAGAAGTAATATGCGGAAGATATGTTACTGTTATATAGGTCCTTTCGATTGAAATTAAATTGACGCTTTTGTGGTATAAATTGGGATATCTTAGGTTTAAATTCAAAATAAATTTTGTTTGATACCACTAGCAACATTGTATAGATTCAATCTGATTAAATTTGAAAAATCTTTTTAACATTTCATTTGTGCATGTAATTTGTTTTAATCACATTGTTGATACATAAAAAACAACGGTGTTTAAAATTGTAAATGATATAGAGTTAAGTAACATTTTCGATTCATAACTTCACGCTGTAGGTTAGTAGTGTAGGTATTAGATATTAAAAATAAAATAAAAAATCAGCTTCACGCACACAGCAGGGTAAGCAGAGGGAACCTAGTGTTAAGACACTCTGTTCCCCATTTTCCGCCCAGTTCTGGAGGCATTACGTGTTGAGTGGCGGTACTCAACGCCGCCCTTTGCCTCGACACCAGAATGAAGAAATGAAAATATTAATGTAAATAAATATTTCATTTCCTCGAGTGGGGATCGAACCCACAACCAGTCGATTTTCAGTCACACTTTGTGCCCCTGCGCCACGACTGACCTCCGCCATTTAAAACCTGCACTTATAAATATTACAAACAATTATTTGACATTACCTACCTAAGTAAACTTCGGTTTCAATTTTAGGAATTTTCAACGTGTCGTTCGTACCAACCTTGACTCCCGCTTGACCCTTTTTCGCGGACAGGGATAATGAAATGGGGAACAAACCAGACCGCCATTTGAATTGTAAATGTTATTTTTCCAAACTCTCGCCGAAATGCTTGTCTTTCCTGTATTATAGGATCGAGGGCTACTAAATAATTCCAAAGATTTACCCGAACAAACTTCTTTGAGATTCTATTGAGTTTTTAACAAATCTTGACTAGCCTGTACAACTTGAAACACAAATAAAAGTACCTATAGAAACTGGTCGTTTCAAAGGGCTCTCTTATTGTTCTGTTTTGATGAAGTGCATATTTAACTTCACCATTGAACATGCATAGATAGGGAATAGATTGTGTTATTCCTGTGATAGAACATCTATCACCAACTTAAATGAAATGTCTTATATGTAACGAATTTGTCGTTTTTATTTTCCTACAATAACCCTTTGACATTTTTAAGGTACTTATGAAGTTTCTGAACTGATTGTCATAATATTATTAACTAAATTAGGCGCTATAGTTATTAAATAAACTGGTATATTTCAGGTCATACTGAAAATAAGTATAAATTTATTTTATTTTAACATAGATAAATTAAATTAAAATTAAATCAGCTTCACGCTGTATCCCGCACACAACAGGTAGTGTTAAAACACTCCGTTCCCCACTTTCCGCTGAGTTCTGGAGGCATTGCGCGTTGAGTAGGGGAGCTCAACGCCGCGCTTTGCCTCGACACAACCAGTCAATTTTACAGTCACACTTTGTGCCCCTGCGCCACGACTGGCCTAAAACATAGATGGATATCAAACATAGATGGATATACATATGTAAATCAATTATCAAAACGGCCGGCATGCCAAATAATTTTTTACTAAAGTCTTTTTTTTAATTTACGCTGTATCTCGCATGTTACGGGCTTATATTTGTAGATAGATATTATAGTCACTCTATTTCTCACTTCTGCCATCTTTTATTAAAACAGATCAGAGGTCTGACAGCAACACTCATCTATAAAAACCTTGTGTATTAATTGTAGTTAAAAATGTTCGTATAAAATTATTAGTAATACATTTAAAAAATAGTTGATTCTCAGAATTTGGAATATTTCAGTTCTATAATATCGAAGTTGAATAATTTAGTTTGATATTCAATTGGAGGAAGCCAATGAATGATAGCTCTGACTTCACACAATTACTCTCAAAATCAAAACTTATTGACTAATGGAACGATTTACTTATCAATTCAAATCACAATAAGTTAGGTAACGAATAAAGAAATATTTTGGACGAAAAGATAATAAAATGTTAAATATTAATCTGTACTATTATATACGCTTCGTGGCACAACGGGGTGCATCCAAAACCTAGTGTCCCTTGTACATTGCGTATTAAGTCACTAATCGAGTCGCTTTTCATTACTAGATCAGGGATTTTTTTTAATTTATTCCCCCGAGTGGGATAGCACCTACAACCCATTCACTGTGCTAAAGTATATAATTTTACGGAATTTACGGAAGATTTACGGAAAGCTTACGGAAACAATAATACATTATATCCAATCACCCAATACGTCATATGTACTTACCGTTGCACGCTTGTGACTCAGCGCCACAATTGACCTCAATGATCAAGTAGCATAAAGCTACTTAGAAATTTAAAATAACACAATTGAATTGCTTTAACTTTGAAATAAGGCCAGTGAGGCCAGTTGTGGCGCAGCGGCACGAGGTGTGACTGCAAAACCGACTGGTTGTGGGTTCGATCCCCACTCGAGGAGATGAAATATTTACTTAAATTTATATTTCCATTTCTTCGCTCTGGTGTCGAGGTTAAGCGCGGCGTTGAGTTCTG
>JAAIXJ010001729.1:69208-88587 GCA_013403705.1 Heliconius hermathena
GTTGTCCGTCTGTCCGTCTTTAATTGTTAGTATAAATGCATAACGCAGGCTATACACAGCTGTATCGACTCATGTTTCATTTATCCCTTACTCACAGCATATAATTAATATTGACCATTTAATGTAGATAAAAACTGTCATTTACTGTTTTTAATTTTAATAAGTACTTTTGAAGCTGTAACACATATTTAAAATTACATGCTTAAACTAATATACTAACTAAAATGTTTGCTGCGCCATATGGCTCGACGCCCGCCACGCGTCATTTGCTTATAAAAGTGCATCCGCCACGGCCGCCTGGCTTCTTTCCCCCGGGTGTAGAAGGAGAGCCTGATCATGTTGCCTAAGGCTCTGATGAGCTGAATGCTGCGTGAATCGCGCTGATGCGCGATGGCGAAGTTATTCGAGAAGTTATTCCTCCCACTTCTCCAACACCACGAAACAAATAGTTTGGCGAGCGGGCACTCAACCACTCTGCAGGTGGCCAGAGCGGGTCACTACGCTGCAGCAGCGACTAACCGAAAGGAGAGTGCAATAGTTCCTCGACGTAACACCTGCTTTCGGCCGTGTGTGTTATGCTGGGCTACTTTATAAAGTGCTCAGGGCCGGCACTATCACGTCGCGCATGTTCTTACCGACTACCTACCTGATAGGACATTTTTCGTGAGAATGGAGAGTGTAGCAACCACTCGATCGCTGCCGGAATTATCCAGGGCAGCATTTTATCAACTGCCCTCTACAAATTGTATACCGATGACATCTCAACGCACGGCCTTAAGTTGGGCCTCCCTGACTGAGTGTCTCAACTGGCTGAGCTTATCGTTCAGGTGACATTTGATCATCCTTCCAATCCCACCAAAAAACTCTCTTGTATCTAGTCTAGGGCAGATACACAGTCCTAGGGCCAAAGGGCCCCCTAACGATGCACCCATATTGATGGTTGCCGCTCGAGACCACGGCCAGACGGCCTTGATGCCGTTCCCCAGCGAAAGAAGAAAGGAGCTGGACGAGAGAATTCTTCAATGCTAGCTCTATAGTAAAGTAGGTTTAGAAGCAATTGCACGTATTTGGAGCTCTTTAAATAATTATAATGTATTATTTCAGCGCAACATAGTTGGTTTCATCTTTCGTTTAAATATTTTTACATAAAGAATAATAGGTAGACTACTTACTACGTTGTTTATGATTTTTACCATTTACGTATTCTGTTGTTTGTGTCGTTTGTTTAAGGAACGCAATTCAGTATATTAGGTAAATAATTCAATAGTTTAACTTTAATTAGGTTAGCTAATGTATGTCAATTATTTCAATCTATCTATTGCCCGTACCAAATCACGGGGACATTTAGATGGAGACATAGTAGAGGTAAAAAATCACAACAAGCTTGAGACCCTGTGCCATGACTGGTCTCTATCTTAATTTATCAGTATATATTCAAATACAAGTTTGTCAGACCACAGTGGCCTGTACTCAATTTATTGATAACAAATTTAGAATGATCGTCGTACTATTTAATAATATAAGTAATGCTCTTACTTTAAAAGTGATAAGGCAAAGATGATTTGCAATTTAAAGAAATCCGGTTAAGTGCGAGTTGGACTCGTCCATTGAGTCTTCCGTACAGTGGTAGGGTATTCAACGTGTTCAGTATTATACGTCTACGGAAAATGCAATTTATAAAAGTTGACAAACTTAACAAACTTACATTGGCATATGCACTCATTTTGTATGAAATTAAATAAAAAATGAAATCAACTTCACGCTGTATCCCGCACAAAGCAGGGTAGGCAGAGGGAACCTAATGTTAAGACACTCCATTCCCCACTTTCTGCCGAATTCTGGAGGCATTGCGTGTTGAGTGGCAGAACTCAACGCCGCGCTTAACCTCGACACCAGAGCAAAGAAATGAAAATATAAATTTAAGTAAACATTTCATCTCCTCGAGTGGGGATCGAACCCACAACACGTCGGTTTTACAGTCACATCTCGTGCCCCTGCGCCACGACTGGCCTCAATGAACTCCAATATATGTTTGTAATGTTTTTTTTCTATAAAATGCTTACAAATTTTCACTTTTCTGATTTATTCTTTTATTTGTATTGTAATTTCTTACTTCGTGCCATAATTGTAGGTCTACGAGAAGAACTCTATAGATTTTGATTACGCGGCGAGGATTAACTTAGGAGGAGGATTAAATTAACTTAACTTAGAAGATAGATCTTTTCTGTGCAGTAAAGGTCCGTAGACTTGAATATTTGTTATTAATTTCAGTTTGATATCTCCATGCAATCTCGGGTGAAACAAAGTGATCCTATAAAGGTTCCATCTTTACCTTTTAAGGTACGGAACCATAAAAATATAATAAAAGGTAAATTTCTTAATATAGCATGACGATCATAGTAATGAATTATTACTTATTTAAACATCCGTAATCTCCATTAATTATAATTGTATTACGTAAAGTTAAAATTAACTGCAAGTTTCTTTTTCTCATTTATTGTAATTGGTACTGTAATTGTTACTTGTGTCAGGATCAGCCTGATACAAATCTTACATATAAGAATGTTTTATTTAGTTTCACGCTGTATCCCGCACACAGCAGGGTAGACAGAGGCAACAGAGGCCATAAATTCCAAAGTTCAACTAATTACGTCAATCTGTATAATATCTTGACTTAGAAATAATATACTTGACCGGTCGAACCAGATAAGAGCAATAACTATTGCCGGAGTCAGTTGATATAATATAATTAAACAAAGTAGATGTGTGTGTCACAATGAAAGTGTGAATATTATTAAAATAAATGTAAACTATGGCAGGTGAGTTTTTTTTATTGATTAATAATATTAATATTTAATATACATATATCTCCTAAAATATATCAAATTAAAAAGTCTCTGAAGATCGTGACAAAGACTGAAGACTGTGACGCGACGGTTATGGGTTCGATCCCCACTCGAGGAAATAAATTATTATTCCACCGCCACTCAACATTCAATGCCTCGAAAAATTCGGCGCAAAGTGGGGAACGGAGTGTCTTAGCACTAGGTTCTCTCTGCCTACCTTACTGTATGCTGGATACAGCGTGAAGCTGATTTGATTTGAAAGAGTCTATTAAAATTATTTCCCATATATTGTGGATCATCATGACTCAACGGGACAACATCTGAACTTCTGATATATTCTGATTATATAAACATGAGGATTGTGGATCCGATCTCATTCGGATAAGTTAATTATGTCCATTTCCTCGCCTAGGTAGACAAAATGGTCTTAATTGCCCATAAGTAGGCAATGTCTAAAATTCAGGTTGAAAGTTTAAATATATATAACCTCAGCCTTCTTTCATACATGTACCTACGTTCGATAGCATTTGGAAACATTTTCGGTTGAACAATTGTTTCTAATTCTCTCTAAGTTGTCGACTTGTTTTCAAACACTGCCAAATTGTACGTGAGCAGCTTTATAATGTGTATATATTTCAATTAAAAGCTCTAATTTACAACGTTTCATTGGTTTGTAACTACACATTGAATTTAGATTACTGCAAAAAAATATTTAAAAATTAAATATTTAAAAATTTGTAAAATTAAGTTGTTCAAAATTTTTGATAATAATCATACTGGTATTATAAATATGAATGTAAGTTTGTTTGTTACGCTTTCACGCCTAAACTACTCAATTAATTATTATGGAACTTATACACATATTCTTTGATTAAAAAAAATATTAAATAAATATTATAAGAAAAATATATTGAAACACTAAATATAATTTTTAATATTTTTTTGCAGCTATAGAGCTAGTGGAGATAAAAGATAAAGCCTTAACTGTAAGATTTAACAGCGGTGAATCGATAATATTTGAAGATGTTTGGCTGAGAGATCATTGCAGGTAAAATTATATCTTTTGATTTGGATTTGGATTAGAGTAAAAATATATAGAAAAAATGTAACTAAGTAAATATATTGTGGTAACAAAAATATTTGATATATTAATTTATTGTAACCACAACTGTTCCTCTAAAACATATGTATTATATGTACAGATGTTCTACATGTTTCCATGCCAATACTTTCCAACGGGCACATCATTTAATAGACATTCCAGAGGCCAGCATCAGCAGTGTTGAGAACGACAGCAGACAAATCAAAATCACTTGTAAGTATCAGTTTATATTTATTTATGTAATTTCTTAAAAATCACAGAGAGACAGTTTATATTATATTCGATTTCGTCCACTGCTAAATTAGAAACCATTTATACTATAGATAAAAAAATTAAATTAAATTAGCTTCACGCTGTATCCCGCACACAGCAGGGTAGGCACAGGGAACCTAGTGTTAAGACACTCCGTTCCCCACTTTCTGCCGAATTCTGGAGGCATTGCGTGTTGAGTGGCAGAACTCAACGCCGCGCTTAACCTCGACACCAGAGCGAAGAAATGGAAATATAAATTTAAGTAAATATTTCATCTCCTCGAGTGGGGATCGAACCCACAACCAGTCGGTGTGATACATAAATTTTTTAACTAACCGCTTAAATCATAATGAATAATACCATTTACTTTATATAGTAATAGGTTGTTTTCTGGTTGTTTTTAGGGAGTGACAAACATGAATCAGTTTACAAAGTTGATTTTTTGTTAGAATTCAATTACCAAAATTGGAAGGAAAGCCGAAGACTGCGACCGTTGTTATGGCGCGGCGACGAAGTTAATAATAGAATTACTAAAATAAAAGTGGACAAATTTCTTAACACCGTAGACGGCGCTAAAGCGGTCTTTCAGTCCCTTCTTGATTATGGTGTTGCCCTCGTTGAAAATGTAATTATTTTATAATTTCAACAGAGTTTTTTATATATGAAACATGTTGACGTAATAATTTCGCTGTATTTATATTTTTTTTATATTTACCTATACTTTGTATCCAATCATATCTTGTAATGCCCAGAAAAAAAATCATGATACGATCCCCTACGATTTATTTCGATATTTGTTAAAGAATTAAAGTAATAGAAATACCAAAGATGTCCCTAGACACATTTTTGAGATGGCAAACATTGTTTTGTTAAGATTTGGTTTTGATAAAATTCTTATATTTGTTTCTTTTTAGAAGACATACATATATCCGTTGTGCCGCAACGACATACCGTCTAACCGGTTCGATTCCTACTGATAAACTATTTTCATTTTCTCGCTCTAGTAATAAGACAGCGTGGCGTTAAATAATACCAGTCCACACACGTAATATCCCAAAAAATTTATAATAAGGTAATAAGTGGAGAGCGGAGTGTCTAACACTAGGTTTTTCCTGCATATGGTCTACCCTGTAAGCGAGCTACAGTTTAAAGTTAAAAAATGACTAAGGAAGACAATGTTTAATTCTATTTATATTTACATTTTTAAAAAATATAATCTTTTTAAATAAACATGTTACAAATTATTCAAATTCTATCATTGAATAGATTGCCCATATAACATAAACAAACGTCTTTTAAACTTTTGCTCTTAATATTTATAGATTTTTCCATAATAATCCAAAATAACAACGTAAATTTAATATTTTTTTTCCAATCTAGGTAGAAGCATCAGTTGAAGTGACTGAGGCTGTATGCAAAGCTCTTGGCGGTGTCCAACATACTATGTTTGGAGGGATGTGGGAGTTCACCACAGTGCAGGACCACGCGGACACGGCGTACACTAACTTACCTTTAGCTGCACATAATGATAATACTTATTTCACTGAGGCAGCCGGGTAAGATTTATTTTCTATCTAAGTTCCAAAAAATAATATTTTAATACGAAAAATCGTAAGTATTAAATATATTACATTGCTAAATAATGAGGCGTGGTGCAGAAGCACAAGGGTGCGACTGTGACGTGACGGTTGTAGGTTCGATCCCTACTCGATGGAATTATTTATTATTTATTAATTAATACTTTACATAAACGGTGTTTATTTTGTAATATCTACTATAAATTAGCTTTACAACATAATATCCTTTATTTATAAAACCATGATAAAGTAGGTATAGGAGAGAGCAGTCGTGGCGCAGGGGCACAAAGTGTCACTGCAAAATCGACTCGACTCGACTGGTTGTGGGTTCGATTTCCACTCGAGGAGATGAAATATTTAGTTACATTTATATTTTCATTTCTTCGCTCTGGTGTGGAGGCAAAGCGACGAATTCCACCACTACCACAGGATCCCTCTATGTGCGGGATACAGCGTGAAGCTGATTTAATTTAATTAAATTTTTATAATAAAGTAAGAGTAAATCTAGACTAAGTGGATTTCTATAAAATGATGTATTCAAATGTTGTTTTCTTTATAAAAGGGTACATATAGGTGTTTCATTGATCTGTGTACTCTAAATTTATAATGCTGAGCATTGTATATTTTATATGTATATATTACAAACTAATTATTAATAAGTATCAAATATCGAAAATAAGGTTAATATAATCAAGATTTTATCTAAAACTACCAGAATATTGTAGGTATAATTTACAAATAGATTTGATTTTAAACTTTCGTTGAAACGTAATAAACACTATCAAGTGTAACAAATAATATTATTTCGTTCTTTGTTTGTAACTGATATTATCAACTAATTATTATAGATAAAGGCTGAATAATTACTGTATTTCAACAACTAATTTATGCATTTCATGTAATTTCTGTACGACTGAAACAGTTTCCGTAATAAAGGATGTTCTTATAAACTGAACTGCGAATGGTCTTTGAAAAATAACCGATTTCGTTATTAAATCTCCACTTTGTTGAGGCAAAATAAATATTGTTGTTGTAGGTCTCAACCAAAGCTGTTTGATTAACCGCTAAAATAAAAGTTATACTTTGTCTTTCTTAAAATATATTTGGTAAATTGAGACTGTCGTCTGTCTAACTTATTTACTTATATATATTTTTATAGTCTTACTAAACTTCTTTTAAGTAACACGATATTTTTCATAATATCTTTACAAAGAAATTGTCTTGTCTCGTCTCGTCGGTCGGCTCTTTTGTTCAGTAAATATAATTATATCACAAATTTTTAGATATAGGTGTCTACAACTATAAATAATGATAAAAAGCTTTTAGTGCCTACCAATGATTTTTTAATATGATTTTATTTTAAATAAAATATTTATTTAAAATAAATATAACTTCGAACAGGTTCTAAACTCCTACTAACTTTGTTTCTTTTTATCATTCCAATCATAACATAATAGCAGGTTCTACCACCGTATCGCAGTAAAACAGCGTACGATTGCAATGATTGTGAATTTGATTCCCACCTGGTGGTACTAATTATTTTCATTTCTCCTCTCTGATATGAGGAAATGTGGCATAGAGTTACGCCACTAAACACGTTATGTTTTGAATTTGGGTGGAAAGAAGAGAACTGAGTATCTTAAGCACTAAATTATCTCTGCCTACCCTGCAATACGCGAAAAGCGTAAAAAGATTTTAAAATATTACTGATTACAGACTACAAATACTACATTGCTTGGAACACGTTAATGGATCGGGTGGCGATACAATATTGGTAGATGGGTTTTACGGAGCGACGAAATTGAGGGAGGAGCACCCAGAGGACTATGAATTTTTAACTAACTTCGATGTAGAAGCAGAATATTTAGAAGATGATCATCACTTCAGATATTCGGCGCCTGTTATAAGATTGGATAAAATGAATGATTTAATACAAATAAGGTAAATCTTAATTAATAGCATTAAATTTGCATTAAATACGTATGGAATTCATATATCTAAATTATAGCAGTAATCTATTATTAATGCATATGTATACTTTACTGATTTATGGAATTGTTTTGGTCTTATTATAAATTTAGTTATATTGAGCCGACTAATAAACAAATCATTAGATGTATTTTCTAACATGCTTTATTTAGAATATTATTGACCATAATTTTGATTTAAATCTGTAAAATATATGGTATATATTCTAACAGTACCTTGAAAGTATAAATTTTGTGTTTATATTATTTTTTTTCTTGTTTTGCCCCATTTTTTTAAATAGGGGCTTAAACAAAGAAAGCTGAATGTTAAGATACTCTATCTTTTACTTATTCAAATAATAATTAAAATCAGCTTTACGCTGTATCCCGCACTTAGCAGAGTAGGCAGAGGGAGGGAGTGTTAAGACACTCCGTTCCCCACTTTCCACTGAATTCTAGAGGAATTCCGCGTTGAGTGGCAGAACCCAATACCGCACTTTGCCTCAACACTAGAGCGAAGATATAAAAATATAAATTGAAATAAACATTTCATTTCCCCAAATGAGAATCGAACCCACACCCAGTTTACACACGCGCGTTTACAGTCACACTTTGTGCCCCTGCACCACGACTGGCTTCAATTAATCGCGCTGTTCAGCCTATATAACTGTTAAGCCTATATAAAATAGGTGCTTTTAAACCTAATTATAATTCAAATATTGTATTTATATTAATTCTTTTTTTCTTGTTTTATCCCGTTTTTCCCCTATCAAAGCCAAGCAAAGAAAATATCTACTGTTTTCTTTGCTTGCGCTGCTACGCAAAGATTCGCCTTTCATCAATTATTTAAATAATACTTATTATTTTTTATATAGGTTTAATATATACGATCGCTCAGCAATGGCATTCTCAAACAGTGAAGAATGTAGAGCATACTATCGTTCCTTGAGGAATTTGTCAAGATACTATGAAAACCCAGAATTTCAATGGAAATTCAAACTAAAACCAGGTAAGCGTGCGTCAGAGAACAAATGTACAAACAAAAGAATGTACCAAATATTTTCAACATTTTACTTAAGTACGTACATACGTAAATATAAGTAAAATATAATTTATGTCGAATTTAATTTTATGTCTTACTGCTACTGTCTTGATTTCTAAAACACAAAACATTACAAATTATGAAACTAAGTATTACCTTTTTTTTCATAAATATTTTCGTTGCTGAAAATAACTTCCTCTTCGCTTGTCGCGTTTATAGCCATCACACTTTTTTTACTTTACCCTGCGGCACGACTAGCCTCTGCATATTTTTATTCTAATCATTTATTTTAATTTAAAGGCACAGTGATGGTGATGGACAATTTCAGAGTTCTTCACGGCAGGACTGGTTTCAGTGGAAAACGTGTGCTGTGCGGAAGCTACGTCTCACGCTCTGATTGGCTGAATAAAGCACGTGCTCTTCATCTTATACAATAGAAGTGATTATATTATACAATAAAAATATTATGGTATTAATCGTAGTTGTTTCATTGTCTTTAAAAAAATATCTTGTATTTTTTTTATTAAAAAAGGTATTATATTGGTTACTAATGAAGGGCGCGAAAATAATGATATTTCCCCCTTGACTTCATAAGATCGATTGATATTTTAAGATCACGTAAAAAGCATGAGGACCCCACGAAGGGTATGAAGAGGTTGATGACAGTGGACGAGGCGAAAGAGGTAAGCAGAGATAGCAATAGAGGAAGCAGGTTATCCTGCCAGGAATACAGCGTGAAAGTAGTTAAGTTTTATATATATAAGTATTTTATGTTTATACTTATTTCCATGATAAAAACGGTAAACAAATATCCTAAAATAATTTATAAAATTGTAGTAGAGCATTATACCAGTCAAAAGCATGACCAATAATGTTTTATGCTTTTGACTGGTATGATGCTGTACTACAATGATATATTATTTTAACTAGTGAAGATCTCGTATTATTTAACTAAATTGAAATAATTAATATATATATTTTTTTAATCATCTTCACGCTGGGATATAGTGTGGTAGACGGAGGAAACCTAGTGTTAAGACACTTCCCCAGATTCCGCCGAATTCTAGAATAGAATAATCGAAATTTAAATAAATATTACATTAACTAGAGTGGGGATCGAACCCACAACCAGTCGTGTTTACAGTCACACTTTGTGCCCCACGAATGGTCTTAAAGCGTATACGTATTATTTATACTAGTATTACAAAATTATCTAAGATATAAAAATCTCAGAGTCTTCTATTTCTATTCTGTTCTCTTCTATTACATTCTTGAAGTACCTTATACTTACTGACTTTGATTGACAAAAATATTTTTGTGTTTGATAGTCCATTAATAGAGGAAGGTTGGGACTATACATATTTCTTCATGTGAACGTTTTGATGTAACCCACTGTACTTGTCGTCAGAATTACTGCGGGTCCTTAGAATGTGTTATGTGTCGAACACACTGTAACAGTATGTACCTTGGGTATAAGTTAAAAATAAATAAATAAATAAAATAAAATATGCATGGCAATACACATAAATAACATAGTTAATTATGAATAATACAAACTATATATTTTAATACCAAATTAATCGAAACGAGTTCGTGTATTGTCGTCCCGAGTGTCGCGACCGTCGTTCTGTCTATATAGGTGGGTGCAGAACTCGGAAGGCAGCGGTCGAGTCAAACTATTAAGTACTACGGTACTAATAAATATGATGCACATAAAGACTCGTACCAAACATATTATAAATATAATATGATAATTTGAAGCCTATGATGGCACGATCTTTTAGGATCGAATTTCTTATAAAGGCAATATATGTGTAGGGGCGACACATATTGTGGATCCAAGTGATCTTTGACCAATATTATGATATTGAATGTTGCTTGACGTCGCGGAAGCTGACGTGATGGGCTTATGCGAACTGTTATAGCGACATTAACTATGTCGTGGCTGATGCCGTCTCGCAGTACGCTCGCGATACGTAAGCTATGCTTGTATGGCGTTGGTCATTGACATATTATATACCACTTCTACGACTTGGTATACGACTAGTAGGTGTGTGGTGCTATTTTATGTCCCAGCTCCGGTGTATGTAGTAGTGTCCGCCTGTCTCATACGGGTGTGTGGTGCTATTTTATGTCCTGGAACTCTGGTGTATGTAGTAGTGTCCGCCTACGGTTCGAGACACGACTGTGGGGTGTGTGCCGTGCGTTTATTTAACATATCGGCCGCCTAGCGGTAGTGCGTTCGTTCCAACGACTTATATTGATCTCACAAATCAATCAACATCACGAATCACCATTCTAATACAATCTTAATATAAACAAGCGTAACAAGTACCTTCGGAAAGATCACACACAAACGTCTCGGAGGGTTCAACGATGACTGTAAAGCCACGGTCTGGTCGGAACTCACGGTGTAGGGGCGGGGCGGTGCCCGTACTCTTTCTTCCTTTTATTATAACTAGTTCGCAGTTATAGTGGAGAGGAAGATAGGACGCGCTCTTGGCTTTTCTTCGGACGAGCTTTGAGTTATGACAATGTCATATTGTCGAGTTTCCAGTTATCTAAATAACTGACACAAGAACAACTTCTGATGGCAAATATCTTAAAGCGATACCTTCTAATGGCATAATATAAAACTCTTAATACTGTTACCTCTGAATCTCTAAAAGATTTTGGGTTCTTCACGATCACAACTATAAACGGTTCTAACTACTACACACATCACGAGCCATGGCATTATTTGTTAAATAATATTTTCAAAGGAGTTTGGCATATCAGTTACAACACCTCTTAGTTATTTGCATTGGACTGTATAGGCGAAACCGCAGTAAAGCCTAGTAACCTATAAGTCGCCAATTTTCAAAAAAAACATCTACTAAATTTGTGGCGAAGATATCAAAATTATTGCTTGATTAGAAGCTCTCGGATACGTTATCCAAGAGAGGAACGTTCCGTAATAATTCAACCAAGAATTTCAATCTAACTAATTCAACTGAAGACATTGTATTTTATATAAATCTTCATTTTCCTTGTTATATTATTTGTACTAGAGAACCTATTGACGCAGGTTGGCATAGGAACGTGCAACTTTATATAAAAATGTGTATTGTAAAACATATCGTAGTGTGTGCTATATTTATTTTAATAGCTTAAAATATTTTAAATGCTTTTTAAAAAAAAAATAAACAATCGAAAGAAATTGTAACTGTTCTCAAATTTCATACTCTTCCATCTACGTAATTTTAACCAGCCGCTAAAGCTTACGGAAAAATCCTTTGGCACTCGAAGCCCCGGACAATGGCGGATGTGGAGAAGCACTGTAGAATTTTAGTGGGTATTATAGACGGCCAACATCTGCCAGTCCATGAGTCTCACATAACCTACTCGAGTCAGGATTTGGAAATTTTATCATGATATAAAGGGTATCTTTGACCCACTTTTGCCATTATATATTAGTTTCAAATAGAGAAAATCAACCAGTTTTTTCGTTAGTCACAAAATAAAAGCCGATTTCCCATCGTGATTGCAATATCTTGTAATATATCAAAAATCCTAAGAGACTTACACCAAATAAGCTGTCAAGTGTTCGTTTTGTTTTATTCATCTCCATTCCATTTACCGCAAGAGTTCCGACGTCTATTGATGTACACACACTCGTACGAGCTTGTATCTTGTGTTCTGAATAGTGTATACAACATTTTGTAGCTTATTACTGAAATTTTACCTTATTTTTGTAATGGCGATAATTATAGTAATAATTATTAAAATATTACGTACATTGTACTTACAGTTAAAAATCATATTTACAAAAAAAATTATGTACTAATACATAAAGCTACGTTTAAATGGGTAAAAAAATATGTCACAAAAATATTAGACCCTTACATTTATTTTTTTTTCTTTTCTTTCAGCTTCACGCTGTACCCCCATGTAGCAGGGTAGGAAGAAGGAGCCTAGTGTTAAGACACTCCGCTTCCCACTTTCCGCCAAATTCTAGAGGTACGAAGGTACGTACGGCACGAGGTGTGAATGCAAAATCGACTGGTTGTGGGTTCGATCCCCACTCGAGGAGATGAAATATTTACTTAAATTTATATTTCTATTTCTTCGCTCTGGTGTCGAGGTTAAGCGTGGCGTTGAGTTCTGCCACTCAACACGCAATGCCTCCAGAATTCGGCAGAAAGTGGGGAACGGAGTGTCTTAACACTAGGTTCCCTCTGCCTACCCTGTACGTGAAGCTAATTTAATTTTTTTTTTTTATTGGGAATCGAACCCATAACGTGTCGCGTTCACAGTGACATGCCTGTGCCCCTGTGCCACGACTGGCCTCAGTACATTTGTTATTGTTCATAATTGTTTTTGCATTATGCTTACATTTGTAAAGCATATATTTAAATATTATTTGAAACTTATGACGTTAAAAAACGTAAGCACTTAAAGGCACCTGGCACCCATTATCTTAAAAGCTTGAAAACGCTCGATCATGTAAACGTAATAACAGGTAACGTTCCAAAGAAACTCTAAACGCTAATTTACAGTTCTCGAAACAATAACATTCGGACTAAGTAAGTAAGACTACAGTGTTCATTAATCAATGTTAATTAATAAAGCAAATACAAATACATACACAAGACTCCTATTAATATTTACTAACCGTTGAAAAAACTGTGTTATACGAAACACTGGTTTTATAAGCCTTATTCTTTTATTTTAAGTTAAGTATTCAAAATTGTTAGAATATTTCAATTATTTTTTAAAATTTATAATATATCACATATATATCAGATATCTAGTATTTAAAACATTACGTTTCTCAATTTTGGTACAATTTTTCAGACATTGTGTATTGAGTGGCTGAACTCAACACCGCACTTTGAATGAGATAAAGACATTAATCAGTAGATATTAATTTCAAGTATTGAGGCCAGTCGTGGCGCAGCGGCACGAAGTGTGACTGTAAAACCGACTGGTTGTGGGTTCGATCCCACTCGAGGAGATGAAATATTTACTTAAATTTATTTTTCTATTTCTTCACTCTGGAGTCGAGGCTAAGCGCGGCGTTGAGTTCTGCCACTCAACACGCAATGCCCCCAGAATTCGGCAAAAAGTGGGAAACGGAGTGTCTTAACATTAGGTTCCCTTTGCCTACCCTGCTGTGTGCGGGATACAGCGTGAAGCTGATTTAATTTCTAGTATAAAATATGACTTAATTTTTCTTAAAATTATTGGATAATTAGCTTTAAAGGTCTCAATTGTATTCATTTCTGCAAATAAATGTCATGATATATGATAGTAAATATGGTATATATGATAGTATATTTGAAGAGTGAAAAAAATATATATTTTTTTAATTATCACCGTTGAAAATCCCCAAAGTAATCTATACTTATACGATTTTTTTTTCAGCTTTACGTTGTATCCCGCCCACGGCAGAGGGAACCTAGTGTTAAGACACTCCGTTTCCCACTTTCCGCGAATTTCTGGAGGCATTGCGTGTTGAGTGGCGGAACTCAACGCCGCGCTTTCCCCTCGACACCAGAAAGAAATGAAAATAAATATAAATATAAAAAAAACATAAAATAAATATATAAATGTAAATAAATATTTCATCTCCTCGACTGGGGATCGAACCCACAACCAGTCGATTTACAGACACATTTGTGCCCCTGCGCCACGACTGGCCTCAACTAATATAATAAAGCAAAAAAAAAATATTTGCTTGAATGCGCTAATCTTAGAAACGGTTGGTTTAAGCTGAGAAAAAATGTTTTATGGTCCCTTTATCGAAGAAGGCAATAAAATAATTAAAAATAAATAAATAATTAAATTACTTTAATATCGTTTTAATTAAACCCACCTGCTGCATCGAAGTTACCTCTAAACACAACTTCTAGTTATTTTTATTTGACCAAGTACTAGCTTTCTAGTGTGATTTATATTAAGAAATCAAGTCGAGGGCTAAAACCTCTTTATTATCGTAACATACCGATATCAATCGACAGTTCACTTAAGGACTTGCATTGTTATACTTGTGACACGGCTTGGATTTCCAATGACTGTTGTTATCGTTCACAATAAACCCTTTTGGGGATTTGAAAAGGTAAAGGACCTGCTCTGTTACAGTTCGTAGATCATTTTTCAATGACAGGCTTTTTCTTGTATACACTGCTACTTCTTGATTTTCTTAACACTTTGCTGACTTACTTATCGTATTATTGCCTTCAATTTATATTTTTGTTGAATTTCGTTGAAATTGGCATGTGCTTATTACATTATATTTACTTCTTCATGCGTCAAAGTGGTTTTTAAAGCAATTTATCAATATTTATGAATTAATACAACAAAAGAGATTGACACCAAAAAGCCAGCGTAAAGTGCAAAGAAAATAAAATTTTAAAATATAAGTGTTGTTTTATCTAAAATTATGAATGTCTTTGCCAATATTTATTTCTAAACCAAAAAAATGCGGCAATTTCAATCACGAGTAGTAAATCCGTAAATAAATATAATAAAATCTAATATCGGGAGTATCCAACATACCGACATCAAGTCAGTTGATAACTTCTAAATAAAATACAATATCAAAAGATTTTCAATGTTAAAAGTATATTCCGATATCTCGTTTTAGATTTCATTTTTATGTGAAAATAACTAGGTACGGTGGCTGCGTGTTTCTTGAACAAATAATCCTTCCTCTAGTGCGAGTAGTGCTCAAATGAAATGTGGCAGTAAATTACAGGAAATGTGGAAACTCGCTTTGTTCTGAGAACAAATCCAATTCAACCGATAACTTTGCGAGAAAATAATTTTATATGTCTATAGCGAAATATGTTTTACGGAAAAATTCTAAGTGCTTTTTAGCACGACCTCCACTTTTGTTGGAATGGTAACTATTTGGAATCAATTTTAAAATCCTAAAATAAATTAAAAACTTAAATATGATTTTGTATAAGAATGGGTTTATGTTTTAATAATATATTTGAGCAAATACTTAATAGATTATAATGTACGCTATGAAAAAATCCTATTTTTCCTAAAAACTGATTTGTACATAAAGTCACATAACGAGGTAAATTTGATTTCCAGATTATTAGACAACCAGATAAGAAAATAATCTAATTAAATAGTTGTAAAGCATATTTTTTATTGAATTATACTGTTTGTTTTTTTTTTTTGAGAATTACGTTGGCTTTTTCGCCTATAACTAAGAGAAAGCGTGTTTAATTGCAGAGTTCCACTATGTATAGACTCGAACTCTACGCCTCCATATAATTTTTATATAACACACAAATGTACGAATTATAAGTAAAGCTTCACGCTGTATCCCGCATACAGCGGGAAGTTTTACTGGGAGGAAACCTAGTGTTACGATACTCCATGCTCCACTTTCCTGCGAATTTTTCGAGGCTTTGCGTGTTGAGTGGTGGAGCTCAACGCCGGGCCTTGCCTTGGTGCCAGAGCGAAGAACTAAAAATTGTAAGAAATAATAATTCATTCCTTCGTGTGGGAAAAGAACTCACAATCGTCGTGTTACAGACACATCCTTGTGCCCGTGCGACGACCTCAATTATATGTAAGTTATACATTTAAACTTGAAAACAAACATTTTAAAATGTTGTTCACATTCTTGTTCCAACAAAAGTTTTATTTAAAATAAACGTAATTGCTAGAACTGGCAAGATAGCGCTGTAAAGTTAAATCTCCCCTATTACCTGAAGAAATAAAGGCAAGAAGGCACTGTAAAAGAACCTGCTGCAGCTAATAGGTGTATTTTTCTTATGAAAAGCATATTATGTTAAGAGCAAAAAAGAAAAGCAGTTTTTATAATAACACTTAAAATTGCAATTAAAATTTTATTTAACAAAAGAAAAAAGCTTATAGGAAAAGCTGATGAAAGATTTAACAAAATACTAGTATCGACTTAGGTGTTTCGTACCTGATGTTGGTGATCAATATTAAATTTAGTTTGTTTTATCAAATTCAATTATTTTTTTTCGATCTTAATTAATCTAAAAAAGAAAATGCCAGTGTTATGTTTCTTTCTACATATTCTGTTATAAGGGATAAAGCGTAAGACTACTAAAATCTGTAATTGTGCTATGTAGTGTTTTGTATAAATGTCTGTGGGTTCGATTTCCGCTTAGTTAAATAATTATATTTAAATTATTTCGTGGTAATCCAGTCGTGGCGCAGCGGCACGAGGTGTGACTGCAAAACCGACTGGTTGTGGGTTCGATCCCCACTCGAGGAGATGAAATATTTACTTAAATTTATATTTTCATTTCTTCGCTCTGGTGTCAAGGTTAAGCGGGGCGTTGAGTTCTGCCACTCAACACGCAATGCCTCCAGAATTCGGCAGAAAATGGGGAACAGAGTGTCTTAGCACTAGGTTCCCTCTGCTTATCCTGCCGTGCGCGGGATACAGCGTGAAGCTGATTTTTTTATTTTCCTGTTTTGTTGTAAAACTGGGGCGGAAAGTGAAGAACGGTTAACTCTGTCTACCCTGCAACGCGAAGTTTCTTTTTTATTTATAGTTGGGTAAAATATTTCTCAAGATGCAAAAATTTATTTGTAGCAATATCAACTAAAACATTTGCTCTAAACGTAAATCGCTTACTTTATTAAATTTTCAAGTTGAATAAGGAAACGATTGAAGTTAACAAAGTGTTCGTACCTTTAAAACTTTAGCCAGGTGCTATAAACTGGTGAAGCACGAAGGCCGACTGGAATAAAATGGTTCTCAGTATTCTATGCGCTTTACAAGGTTTTAAAAGTTTTATAGCAAAACTAAACATTTATAAATTTATTTTTTAGATGTTAAGCAAAATTTTAAGCTTTTCTAGCTTTCGTTTATAGATATATTATAAGCCACACTAATAGATAGATATATTATAAGCCACACTAGCCATAAATTATAAAAAATTACAAAAGCAAAATTGGACCCGATTCCCGCTCTGGGCAATCAAATATTTTAATATTTGCATTTTCCTCGCTCTGGCAACCAGGCAAAGCGCGGCGTCCCGCCACTCAACACGCCTCACACGCCGCGAGTATTTGGCGGAAAGTGAGGAATGGAAGTGTCTTAATGCGAACGTAGTGGGGCTGTTCTCCTAAAATTGTTATTTTTAACCAAAAATTATGTCTTTTTTAAAACCAGCGTGTAAAGCCGTAATTTTGATGTGAGATGTAAGGTTGGACNAAAATCATTTTTCTCCAGCGCTGGTACCAATAATGATTCTTTACAACAGAATTGAAATTAAATATTTACTTATTTGGCTTCATAATGTAATATTAGTGGGAAAGTCAGAGAGAACGGAACCCCAAACGCTACGATCTCTGTCTACCTCTTTCAGCTCGTTCACTATCATAAACTTTTCATACATGCCATCTGGGGCGTCCTCATGCTTTTTACGTTATTTTTCTCCTTCATTATCTTTGATGCTGTATTTTTGAAGGTCTATCTTTATTACCGCTCACTTTTTCTTCATTAATCTTTTTTGCTATTCCTTCATCATCAATCTATTTGCACGTTCTATTATATTATCACCGTGAAAAGTATGTTTGACTTATTCCTAGCGGATCAGTATATTTAAGGTTAAGTTGTGGACACACGAGTGCTTAGGATGCTATCTTGGGAACAGACCAATATGTAATAGTTGCTATAATAAGGAGTCTGTTTTATTTTGAGGTACGAGACGCCCAAACTTGGAGTCGACTCGAATAAAATGTTAACGAGCAATTTTAGTAATTCCTAAGGTTGTTTATTAATTTGCCACACATTTTACAGCAGTGAGCAGGTCGCAGGAGGTCCTAAACCAAGATTTTTTTTTTGATGTTTGACAAAAGTATAAGATATTTTGGGAGACTACCTCGGTACAATACTTTAATCGCTTCCCTTGTTGTAAAGTCTGTGACACAAAGTGACATGCGAGGGAAAATTTCCTTCCCAAGGAAAGAAAGACCAGAGCCTATTCTTACATTTGAAAGAAATGAAGAAAAGACGCACAAGCTTATTGCTGCCGATAACAGAATTAGCGGTGCCTTCACGCGCGCTTTCACTGTCTCACCAATGCATCTAGCATTGGTGAGACCGTGAAATAACAGAATAGTTGCACGTTTAGTAACACTGTGCAATGCTGACGAACGACGCTGATATACGGCAGCGAAACGTAGGTGTTGCAAAAGAAGAATGAAAGAAACGTAAGATATGTAACATTAAATCCCTCGTAACTAGTTATGTAAAATATCCTAAATTGTATGGGTTGCCGAAAATACACAATAAGACTAAACTGACTGTATCTTCAATAGTTAGCCAAATCGGTACGCCGAGGTATAAACTCAACATGCCATGGACTCTTACCATTTTGTTTGTGGGCTGAAAGATCTTAAGTTAGCTAACAAAGAAACCATACTCACATACTTCAATAGTGAATCTTACCCACGTTTATCTACCATTGGCAAATTTTTATTTCAAAGAGCCTACCAATTCTGCGACGCTGTACACCTAGGGGACGAGCTTTGATGGGTGAAGAATGCCTTTCATCAGAGCAAGATGCCTACTCCCCTCCAGCGTTATCAGAAGACCCTCAGTAG
>JAAIXJ010001729.1:91028-116580 GCA_013403705.1 Heliconius hermathena
TGAAATATTTACTTAAATTTATATTTCCATTTCTTCGCTCTGGTGTCGAGGCAAAGCACGGCGTTGAGTTCTACCACTCAACACACAATGCCTCCAGAATTCGGCAGAAAGTGGGGAACGGAGTGTCTTAACACTAGGTTTCCTCTGCCTACCCTGCTGTGTGCGGGATACAGCGTGAAGCTGATTTACTTTTTATTTTATTGTCTAATCGAAGTTGTCAATACGATTAGAACGTAAGTAAAGCTGATAAACAGATCTCAGAGTGTAAAAGTTTTTGTGCGTTATCTTCGTTTTATGTGTTTTTATTATATGTTGTTTTGTCTACAGTATTCATATTCGTATTCGTCATTAAACTAACTAATAATAAATAATTTAACTAAATATATTATTAAATAGTTAACTTATAATAATTTACTATTTCACCGAGACTCAAAGTGGATCTGCAGAATACACGATTATGTCTAAACATGCACATCAAGCCAGGCCAATTGGGGCCAGTCGTGGCGCAGGGGCACAATCTTGCGATTATTGAGAAAACGGAAACGAGACAGGTTGTTGGTTCAATTTCTACTCGAGGAAATTAAATATTTAATATTTTCATTTTCTGGCTCTGGTAATAAGGCAGATGCGCCACTTAAATCACAATGCCTCCAGAATTCGGCGGAGAGTGGAACCGAAAGAGTAGTGTATTGGGAACGGAGTATATTAAAGCTACGTTCCCAGGTTCCCTCTGCCTACCATACTACGTATGAGACATATTGTAAAGCCAAAAAAATTAACATAATTTTCTGAATTTAAACCAATAATCACTATACATAACGCTACAGCAATGTAGAATAAGTCACCGGTTTCTTTTAAAATATAAATTTAAGCCTACACCTTTCAAGACTTCATAAATATAAGAAGTATCAAGTAATTTGAATGTTCAAAAAAGAAAAATACGAAGCTATTTCTTTTCTTATCATTGGATTTTCTTAGACGTAAATAAGAAATGACACTCTAAAAAGAAAAACATCGTTCTTCAATTACCTAACAGCAGGTGTAGACGAAATAAAACGTTTGCCGTGTAAAATGTAATATCATCAAAGTTTAATTTCATGAGGCCACTCGTGGCGCAGCGGCACGAAGTGTGACTGTAAAATCGACTGGTTGTGGGTTCGATTCCCACTCGAGAAGATGAAATATTTACTTAAATTTATATTTCCATTTCTTCGCTCTGGTGTCGAGGCAAAGCACGGCGTTGAGTTCTACCACTCAACACACAATGCCTCCAGAATTCGGCAGAAAGTGGGGAACGGAGTGTCTTAACACTAGGTTTCCTCTGCCTACCCTGCTGTGTGCGGGATACAGCGTGAAGCTGAAAATAAAATCAAAGTTTAAGAATAATTATCAATTGATATTGTAGCTGTGTAACTGCCCATAGATACATAGTATACATTTTTAGGACTCCGTACCTCAAAAGGAAAAAAACGGTACCCTTATAGGATCACTTTACTGTGATCTAGTACTAGGTAGCAAAGGTGAGTGGGCTAGAGAGATTTCGGTTTTTATTAGCCTCATATTTTTCCATTTTTTTAAGCTATCTATAGCTATAGCAAAGTGCAACTTGCAGCTCAACACAGAAATATGAGGATCCCATGAGAGAGTGGTTTTCACTATGATACCTAGATTTTAACAGTGCCATAATATTCCAAGTTACGAGTGTCCAACTTGAAAATCTAAACTTATTTCATAGAAAAAAACATCATAGACTTATGTACATATATTCGTAGTCCATTCCATATTAAATTTAGTGAGAGTTTATATACACGCAAACTTAATTTTGCCAACTTTTGTAAATTCTATTTCCCGTTGGACTATAATTTAGAAATTAATACGTTAGCCTCGGTGGGCGAGTCCGACTCACACTTAACCAGTTTTTTTTTTCAATATGGACACCGTTGTTATGGAGTTCGAGGACTTTCTGAAGTGTATTCCGCACATAGCAATGTACGATCTCCACCTTAGAAACTACTGTTAAGACATTCCGTTGCCCACTTTCCGCCATATTTTATGATCTAATATTGTGTGGCGGAACTCTACTCTACTCTCTCTCTTTTTGCTGCAATTTAGTAAATCATAATAATTACAGCAAACTTAAAACATATTCTTCATTATTAATTCTGACCGTACGTACATACATACATCGCACATACTAAGTAAGAAAGTTCGTAACTACCAGCAACTTTCTGCTCTTCCAACGTCTCCCGATTTATTGCTAGGTTTATCTCGTTTAGCACCTGCATGTGTGGTTAATGAGTGTTGTTCAGAAGTTCCTGAGATTAGTTGCGCAGTCTGTTCCTTTTACTTCGCGATGAGCACATTTGTTAGCATCGATTGCTGGGACTATCTGGTTATGTTTAACAAATAAATATATTTCTCGGAACATTCTTTTTTGTTTTACTTTTAATATTATTTTGTTTTTAATATCAATGCGCTATTTAACAATATTATTATTTACTAATTGAGCTATTTTGAATATTATCTCACTTAGAATGTATAAAAAGCTGGAATAGTAAGAATGTCAAGTTCTTATCTTCCATTGAACAACAAATCGAAATCAGTAATGAGGCAAATTGTGACTGTAAACGAGACATACATCACACGAAAGCTTCTAGCAACCAATGAAATGTCCTCATAGCAGTGAGAGCATTATTTATAAAACGGATGCGATTCAATTTGACGCAGACTATCTTTCTAGGGTTAAATGAAAAGTAAAAGGTAATTTTCAATTTTAATTTTCAATTTGGACTAGGTGCCAAACTTAAACCGGCTTCGACAACACGTCACCCGCACTTATCGCTATTTCACCGACACGAGGGGCACAATACGTCACGATAACAGAACTGACGTTAATGAAAAGCACATACGAGAGCTTAACACGTGAGTGGTTCAGTGATCGATATTTTCATATTTGATAATATATTTTTAATATGTTCTCACAAATGTACGTTATACGAAGACGTATTTTATAAGGACTTCACGTTGTATTCCGCATATAGCCGGGTAGGCGGAGTGAATCTGGTATTAAGCATGCCATTCCCCATTTACCGCTTCAATTTTGGAGACATTACATTGCGTTTGTCTTGATACCAAAGCGAAGAAATCAAAATAATTAATTCCCAAAAAAAAATCCAACTCACAAGCATCGCGTCTACAATCAGAAATAGTCTCCATTTTTCATTACGAATAAAATATTTCCAAATGAAAAAGCAAATTGCAATTCCATTCTTTAAGTATTACTTTTTTAGCGCTGTATTCCGTACACAGTAGGGTATGCAGAAGGAACCTGGGAACCTTTTATTAACACACTCCATTTTTCCTTTCACCCGAGTTAAGTACCCGAGTAACTGTGTGTTGAGCATGTGAAAGATGTATGCCATCAAAGACATCCTGTAAAAAAACCCAAGTCTCGCAGCTCAGTCTTTCTACCGTAAAAAGTTGTGAGATCCATGTAATACCAAGTCGGTTAATCTATTTAGTCTCTACTTAAAGGACCTTCTGTCTTAAGTTATTACATAAGTTATTATCATGCCAATATTAAAAATATTTTACGTTTTAAACAAATAGATCGACTTGGACATCGCATGATTTCATTATTAGTATGTATTACACTACACAGCACGACGGGCCAGCAACCGAATTCCTCACCAGAGTCCTTCCGAATATGAAATCTATTATGTCTTTCCATAGGTTGTGTTTTCATGCGATGTCCAAGTCGATCTATTTGTTTAAAACGTAAAATATTTTTAATATTGGCATGATAATAACTTATGTAATAACTTAAGACAGAAGGTCCTTTAAGTAGAGACTAAATAGATTAACCGACTTGGTATTACATGGATCTCACAACTTTTTACGGTAGAAAGACTGAGCTGCGAGACTTGGGTTTTTTTACAGGATGTTTTTGATGGCATCTCACTTCTTTTTGTAGAGTCCTACTTTTTGGTACCTATCTACACTTATTATTTTCTATTATACAGTAATAATGATTCATTAACTGCAAATGTAACCTTGTAATCCTATACATTTATATGGGATTACAAAGTTATTCATGCAGTTGGTGTATTTGGAAAACTGGACCGAAATTACAAAATATTTAGGTTTTCCCATGATTAAGACACTAAACTCTATTTGTATTCTAAATTTGAAGCTTCTATGTCTGCTAGAAGTGCCTTGGACTTTTGATGATCGGTGAGTCAGTCAGTGAGTGACAAAATTTAGAAACTTTAACAAGTTGTCATTCTTAAACTACTGGTTCAAATTGACTGAAATTTTAAATATACCGTGTTTATATAATGCCTGATTAGTTACTGAAAATTCAGGTTTCTTGTTTTATCCACAACGAAGTTATAGGGGGTGGAAAATGGCCTAAATTGCTTCGAGAAAAGGATGGTACGGCTGTGCCGCTGTTTTTTGCTCGACTTGACGGGGTCACTGCCGTGCCCCCAGATTAAATAAAAAATACTTTATGATATTTATAAATTTATATTATAATTATAATGGCTTTCATTTTTCTAATGCATTTTTTTATCTACTTATAAAAAAACCCCTATCCCTACAATATACAGAAATGTATAAAAATATGGCATTCCGGTTCATCACGTCAGGGTTAAATGAATTAGCGAGCCGAAGCGACAACGCGGCTTGAATTATTCATATCTTGTTTAGTACCTACCCTCGCTTGTTTGCGGCTTTTCTGTAAATGAGGCCTATAATAAAGAGGCATCAAGTATAGGCTATTGTTAAAACGAAATTATATTTCGAGATTGCGTTCCGATTGTTCGCATCGTTGGTGTGATACGGTACTTAATAATGGCTTTTATATTTTCTGTTTAGAAAAAATAAAAGCAAAAATATGTTTATTTTTTATATTATAATAGATAGGTACATTTCATACTCAACACGCAATGCCTCCAGAATTCGGCAGAAAGTGGGGAACGGAGTGTCTTAATACTAGGTTCCCTCTGCCTACCCTGCTGTGTGCGGGATACAGCGTGTAGCTAATTTATTTTTTAATTTTTTTAGGTACATTTCATCCAGCGTGGTAGCGCAGAGTAAACCAGACCTAGTGTTTCTGCCCGAATTCGTGGCATTGCGCGTGGAATAACGGAACTCAACGCCGCTCTACCAGAACGGGATAAGTATAAAGAATTATGCATAGCTAATAATAAAAAAAATAAAGCAAAGCTAAGCTTTTATATTTTAACATTTATATCTAAATAATAGCTGTAAATATAAAAAAAATAAAATTCGTGTTTTACTATACACTATACACAGGGCTGATATAACTTAAATGTTAAAACAACAGCCCTATTCAACAAAACATCAGCTTGAAATGAATCCAAAGAAAATAACTACAATTTTTTTACCATATATATATTTTTTTTACATACTGTAAGTTATTTTTTAGTACATACCCATATCCAATGATAGTTTAAGAAAGTATATTTGTTTTTCCATTTTACCTGTACATAAAAATTTAAGAAGATAACATAAAAAATAATATGAAAATTATTAATTAAGCCGCTCTAAAAGTTGTAGCTTCATTACTATCAAAGCTAAAATGACTAGCAAAACTTTGTTCCACCTCAATTGCCAAATGAAGTACAAACACTAAGTAAATGATCATAAAAAAGTTGTTTTGTATGAGTGCCTATTTCGGTGTAACGACCACGCGATAACAAGGGTGGTGAATATTGCGATAGAAGTTTGGATTGTATTTAACGAGAACTTCCACAAGGCCTTTCATATATGACCTATATTTAAGACTACTTGCACCCAAGACTGGGTCTGCTTGGAAAAGTATATTAATTAAGAATTAAAAGAATTATATTAATTAAGAATTAATTAAAATCATCATCTGTCCTGTCACTTTTCTTAGATTTAAAGTTCGATCAACCTTTTTTAATAAGCCGGTTGAAATAAAAACAGTAAATGTTAACGAAAGTTTATCCACATACATTAGTAGCAGTTAGAACTGATTTAAATTGATGAAGCTTTTTCTAAGATTAGTGTGCAAAAAAGACAAAGAGACAAAAAGATCTTTTTAATTTATAAATCTGTTTTGGGCTCTACAACTTTAATAAATGCCGACAATAATCTGACAATAATCTGCTACATGTTTTTTATATACTGATGTACTCGCACCTAGATTTATTTTACTACTTGTGTTCGATAACTGATTTGATACCACAGTAACTTAGGGTTATGTTTTTTTTTTCTCTGAAGTATTAATGGTTGATTTGTTTGGTTATAAGATTATTAGTAAAGTTCGTATATGGCTTCGCAGCTTAATCTTGATTGTAGAAATATGTTTTTTTTTTCAGGAAATAATGGGATTGTAGATCTGAGTATATAGTTTGAATTTCAACTGGATATCTCCTAGCGTCTCTGAGATAAAGGCTCTTGGCAGATAAATAGACAGACGGACAACAACGTATTCTTATAAGGGTTCCTTTTTTCCTTAAAGGTACGGAACCATAAAAACCCTAATATTATAATTGGCCAACACTGCGCAGTGAGACATACATACACTGTAAACTTGATGAATGTGAGTTGAAACACCACTCAAAATTAATTATGAATCAGATCACTCACTATTAGTATGCTAAGTAAACGAAGTGGAGCGTTGAGTTTCGCCACATAGTTCTTGAATTCAAGCGGAAACTAAAGAACGGAGTGTCTCGTTTCTAAATGCTTTCTTTCTTTCTATACAGGACATGATTTCTTTCTCTCTACAGCGTTGAGCTGAAAAAAAAAACGTAACACTACATTGGACTTCAAAAAGTAAAAAACATGTTCAGATATAATATAAATATAAAATAAATATCTATAATATTATCTTAAAGAAACACACAATTTCTTTAGTTGTATACTGAACTCGTATAATTAATAATGGTACAAGCCACGTACGTGCATTGCAACTAATCAAGCTGATGCAGACCTCTGGGTAGACGTAAAACAACCAACTAAATGCATTCTACAGCACTAAGCTTTTTCTTAATGAAGGAATATCCGATAGCCTTTCGCAGCACCAAGAAATTTAATTAGTTTTTCCATTGTTTTTGTAAAGTGAATTATCTATATACGTATATGTTGTGTATATAAATATCAAATACTATATGAATATATGTATATACAGGGTGGAAGTGGCAGCACCACTTCAAATGAAACCACAATTTTAACTACTGTATTTTTATACTAGGCTTTTGCCTAATACAATTAAAAATATATATTTTTCCCAAAAATTAAAAAGTGATTTTTTCAAACAAGAAAAAAATAAAATTATCGTTTTAAAATAAAACGCAATTTGTCAAGAACGACGCACACACAGGCATAAACCTATCAAAGGCAAACCGCCGCAACATTTCGAAATCGAGTCTTTGGTATTGGCGGCAAGGTTCAAAGTTGTTTAATCTTTAGTATTATTTTTGTAGTCGTGCGTCACACGAAATACAGGTATGTATAAACGTCGTGAAATGAAAAAAAAATCTTACGTCTAAATGTCTAAAAAAGGTATGGGTTTAAAATATTTTACCCTATATGTTATTCCCGTAAAAGGAGCACCGACGCTTCCATCCTGTAAATTATTTTATATATTTTTGTGATTTTTGCAAAAACGTTGAAATCTTCTCCCTTTTGAAGTCAGTTAAAAACTGAAATCGTTGCTATTAATTTTAACATTACTATAACCTTTTTGAAAAAAAGAAGTCGCTTAAAAAAAAGAGCAAACCAGTGACACACTCTGCCCACAAAACCTTGTATGTACAAAGATTGGTTTAAAAAAAGGTTTTCAAGTTTATTCGGTCAATCAGTCAGTCACTTCAATTTAGTATAACATAAAATTTTGTATAATATACCGTAAGTGTCGTCATCCCTAAAAATATATAATAGAGTAAATCTTGAGGCACTCAATATTGAACAATGTCAGTTTACGTTGTCATAAACATAATCCACGAGATTGCCTCAGACGATAAAGTTAATAAAATTTCTATTTTCAATATTCAATACCTTTGTTCGTCGATCCTTATTATGTACGAAGCCTTCCAAATCTTATTCATAAATATAATGTGCTATCAAAACTTTATATCAAAGCTATCAATAACGTAGTCGATTTTTGTACAAGTATTTATACTTATAACCCAGTAACTTTGAATTTTTGCTAAGATACAATACCCTGTCTTTGATATTCGCTTATTAAATATTATTATTATTTAAGTTTTTTTATTTAGGAAAGGCAGAATTTAATTGATAAGACGAAGAAAATCTACTCGTACATCACTATTATCCATCTACAACAAGGAAATGAAACACTTTTCAGTTAACGCCTAGATTATAAAAATAAAACTGTAATTCTTATACTAAGTAAACTGTAATAAAATGAAACATGGACGATACTACGTTTTCAGGTATTACTACTGAGTGATTTCAGACCTGTATTTATAAATCGCTCTTAAGTTTGAGATCGATCTTAAACGAAAACTACACTAGATTTCTGTATTATCGAGTACAGACATTAGGGGCCATTCAAGTATTACGTAAGCACTGTAGGGGGGCGGGGAGGTCTTGGGTTTGCTTACTTTTGACATTTTCAATGAAATATTTTTAAGAGGATTGCTTATTTTTGATGACATAGTTGTCAATAATTGCAAAAAAACTGCTTACGTAATACTTGAATGGCCCCTTATACGAAATTTTGCGGATTATATCTTTCAATTTAAAGTTTACGAAGTTTGGGTACAGTAAAAAAAGTTGTAAAAGTTGTAAAAAGAAGTTGGTAAAACTAAAATTATGTAAACTAAATAAATTATAAGTTATTTACTAATTGATTATTTATTTCATTGAATATTATTATTATATTATATTTAAATATTTATTAAGTAGCTAAAATGAAAATTAGACTGTAATTTATGTAAACATTTAAAATGGCGAATGTAAATTTAATATAAGACATCCAATTAAGTCTTCATCGCAATTCTCAATTTATTTTGAACATATTTAAGCGTGCAGAGTTGCTTTTTTGGTAATGACGTTTGATTTACTTGAAGCATCCATAATATCATTTATAATAAAACCTTTCTCCGTGAAATTAAGTTTATATTTATATTATAAGTAAATAAAGTTTTTATAAATATAACATAAATAAGAGGCCCATTGGACCAGCAGGGGCACGAGCGTGCGACTGTAAATGCAATAGTTGTGGGTTCTATTCCCACTCGAGGAAATGAAATATTTTCATTTCCTTGCTCTGCAAACGAGGTAGGCCCGGCGTTAAGTTCTGCCACCTAATATGCAATGTCTTAAAAATGGACAAAGCATTGAGAACGGAGTATCTTCACATTAAGACCCTTTGCCTAACCTGCAATGCGGGAAAAAACATAAAGTTGTAAAAAAAGTTAATCATTAATATTCGTATATAATAAATTTAGCGGCTTCTTGCCAACGTATGATAGGTAAAAAATTCACCAAATTTTAAAGAAAATTTCTAGCAACACAACTTTAGAAACCGCATTGAGTTACTTAGACTACCTCATGTATTCTACTTACAAACAAAAGAAGGGTTTATCTGAATATTTCAGATTCTTGTAAAATATAATGTTAATATTTCATTACAATTCTTTATTAACTTTTGATATTTATCTATAATATTTTATTTTAATTAACATACATACAGACACTGTTAATCGAAGCAAAGGTGAGAAGGATTTAATTTATTTTAATCGAATTAATCACGTATATTTGGGATTATACACTTTTGGGAACCCGACGTTTCGAACACTTTGCAGTAGTCTGTGGTCACGGGTAGTCTACCCGTGTACCACGCACACACTACTGCAAAGTGTTTGTGTTGATTTATCCGGTAAAACAGTTTTATTTAAAACAAAATAACTTTTAATTAGAAGTTTTTTTTTTATCAGCTTTACACTGTATCCCGCACACAGCAGGGTAGACAGAGGAAACCTAGTGTAAGACACTCCGTTCCCCACATTCTGCCGAATTCTGGAGGCATTGCGTGTTAAGTGGCAGAAATTAACGCCGCGCTTTGCCTCGACACCAGAGCGAAGAAATGGAAATATAAATTTAAGTAAATGTTTCATCGCCTCGAGTGGGGATCGAACCCACAACCAGTCGGTTTTACATTCACACTTTGTGCTGCTACGCCACGACTGGCCTCTAAGAAGAAGTTAATTTGTTTACGAAAATTTTATAAAGACTTAAAAAACAGTCAATTTTTTTTATTTGATGCACATTTTTTTAAATAAAATTTTTGAACACTGCTTTTTTAATGTCTTTTTATTTAGATAAATGAATACTGAATTTCATCAAAAACATAAATGTGAAAAGAGACCTAAATTAAATGTTAAGTAATGGTTCTTGTAAAATATATATAGGACGTTGCCATTTTTTAACCTTGGCTGTATACGCTGGAACGTGTCTGTATAATTTATTATGTTGGTTGTAACTTATAACTGATGTAAGTTCTATCGATACACATTTTTTAAATAAGTTATGTTTGCCAATGATTTTATATAATATACTTAGTTAATCATTTAGTGGGATTCACTGATATCATCATTCTGAAGATTTATTTCATTTTGTAAAGCATTAGGATTATAAACATATAAAAATTCTTTGTCGATATGTTTGTTTAAATATGCATAATTTATAAGCTATGAATATTTAAATACAGTCTGTCTGTATATCCTGTATTATAATATATTGTGTAACATAAATATTAATTTTGCTTTCAACTTTAGTAGAAATTTGGTACAGAATGCGCATTTGACTGATGATGAGAGCACGTAGAGTGAGTAAAGGAAATTATCCAGGAAATTATTTGCTATATATTACTCAGTACTCTTTTTACTTTAAGGTTGTTTTTATATGCATATAATATATTTCTTACTGGAAAAGACTAACAAAACATTTTAAATAGCCACACTAGTGTCTATTGACGCCGAAACTACCAACATATAAATAGTTTGAGGCCAGTCGTGACGCAGGGGCACAAGCGTGTGACTGTAAACACGACAGTTTATGGATTCGATTCCCGCTTGAGGAAATGAAATATTTAATATTTTCATTTTTCGCTCTAGTGTCAAGGCAAGTTGCAATATTATAAGCGCAACTTTAATCGTGCTAAATATTATAATATGAAAACGAACAAAACTTTATTTAAGTAAAAAATTTTAATTTTGTCATTACTAAACATGAAATAAAGTTTCAAGTCGAATTAATTTAATCAACGTTTTTTTTATTACTAGCACCAAAGGCTGGAATTTGGCTCATTAAGTTCTTTATTTCTTTGACTTGTTCCGTTGGAATTCGATATTGCCATGTTCACCTCTTTACAAAAGAGTTTAATCGAATTCAATGTGGAGCGTTGTATTTGGTATTGCTTATATGTTAACCGTTAGCGATTAGTTAACTGAAAATTGTATTATGATCCATTATTGAAATTGTACAAAAACAATTGTTTAATATTTTTTGTCCATTTATTTATGTCAAGTTAGACCAAGTTACTGGTAATCGAAAGAAAGTGAAAGAGGAAAGTATATCGAAGATTATTTGGTAAGTTAAACCATTTATATATGAAATAGGCGAAATTAGGAGACTGCTTCTTCAATCAACGCTGTATGTTTCGAAGTAACATAATATAGAGATTTTATATTATACCCGAATTCAAGACGGAGTATGGGGGATACAAATAACTCATTTAATAAGAGTCAACTACAATACTGTTGTATATTGTATATTGTAGTTGACTCTTCAATCAAACCAAACCAGTTAGACATTTGCTTTTTTTTACAATATCACGGCGGCCTCAAAACGAATCTTGTTATTAGTACTAAAACGAATCTTACGTTACTATTCTATACTCGCATATATGCAAATATTGTATGTACTATTAATATTGTCAACATTATAATAGAAAGTATAGTCGTCTCGAGAGGCAGTCTACATTAGAGGTATATGTATGTAGGATGTAGGTGCTCTACCTACCATGTTTCCGTACAAAGGAATGCCGATGCAATTTGTCGTTTCATCTATAACGTTTGAGCTTGGTAGGGTGATACTATGTGAATATAAATTTGAGTATCCATAAAGAAATTTATTTGTGTATATTAAATTCTACATATTGGAATAAAGAGCATTTCAAAAATTTTAAAATTAAGATTATGATTTGTCTATGTAAAGAAAATCGTCCGGCCTTAGTGAAGAAATTATTTTTTTATACTTATAAGATAATATAATTTATAAATAGAAAATACAGAGTTCAAAGTTAGTTTTGCATCTCTCAACCGTCCAAAGTGGTGGAATTTACCGGACCTAGAATCCAACGTCATGCCAAATTCAATACAGAATTCAGTGCTATTTCGCAAATCAATTTTCGAGCTATAATCATCAAGTACAGTAACTATTAACAGCAGTAGTATAATTGCAGGTACCTTATCCAATTACACTAACACTACGAATTACCTACTTACCGAATTTGGTAGCTAGCATCTATAGATAATATTGGTTCAGAAAAAAGTCTGAAAATTATACATTTCTGGTTAAATCTCATAAAATAATATCTAATCTAAACTTGGATGTAAGCTAAGCTTGGATTTCAGAAAAAAGCTCGAGACCTCCAATAATTGAACGGAATTCTCGTTTAGCGAGCCCGACTCGCGCTTGTCTGGTTTTTTTTTAACTCAAGCCAGTAGTTTCACGTTTGACCAAAGAAACTCTTGACTTTTTGTAATATTAGTATCTAATATCTTACCATTTACACTGATCTTATATTCCGTCTTTTCTTCATTTCTTTGAGAGTTAACAAGAAGTTGTGTAACTTTAATAAAATGAAACTAAATATCATCTGCTGAGAGCGATATCTAACATTGAACAAAATTGTTTGCTTGGGCTAAACAATTTGGTAAACTGGCTAACTGTGACTATTCCACATTACTTGGATCCAGATCTTCAGAAGAATTAAGTCATGTAATTATAGAATAAAGTGTGTGATTTTGTGTCTTTAGTGTAATATGTGAAATTAACAGAGTTTTGATCAAAGTTTAAAATAAATAAATTGACAGTAATACATTGAAGCTCATAATATCTTCTTACTTAAAAAGTTTGTAATGCAAAATGCTATTATTATTATAAAGAGTAATAAATAAAAGTTTAGAAATGTAATTTAAAAAAAACCCTACGAATGGTATATCCTACATGTAGTGTATGTGTTTTTTCATACATAAAAAAGGTATAACATATACGTAAAGGAAATAGATCATATAAGATATTAATTTAAATACAAAAATAATAATAAATAAAGAAGATGATAGAACAGAAAAGGAAACTCAAATGGATAGGAATGAATAGAATAAAGAAATAAATATATTTATAAAATTTATTATTATTGCAATTGAAAGAATAACAAGTTTATTCAGTAAAAGTCATACATAGTTACAAATTATACCATCTTGGTTGAAAAAAGGTAGACATAAGTTCTATTATTTCTATGTTTATTGTTATACTGCACCCAGAGAATTGTTTTTTGAGGATCATTAAAAACCAGGAGATGCATTAGCATATATTCAACTTCTTTGACTTGCTGGGAGCTTCCCAGACAGTTACAATGCTTACCAATTGTAGATTGTGGTAGAAAAGCACAGGCATTTCACCTGGCATTTATATGTTGTTGCGTATCCCAACAGATTTATGCTGGCAATTGATCAGGACATATTTGACATTAACAATTCATGTTTCGGAAATAGTAAACTAATGCTACATTTTGGCTGCTGAGTTAATCATTAAACATTGAAATATCTTTGATACAGCTACAAATCCGAAATTGCTTTCAGTGAACACAAGTCATATAAAATACATGAGATTATGTATTATTGGTTGTCTAAATGAAGCACTCAAAATTAAATTGTGTGTGAAATTATGTTGTGTACCTTCTAAAGAAAAGAGTGTGAGTGTGTGGGTTGTTATGGAGCACAATTACTTCTGCGATTGCCTTTGATTGTTAAGGCAGATGTTGGAGAAGTGGATCTTTATGCATATTAACCAATACTTATATTAGTCAATAGTCACAGTCGGCCAATAACTGACTTAGTGGAAACTCAAATTGTCTCAAGTAGACCACGGCACATGTGGGTTGAGTAGTTTACCTGACACAGTTGCCAATAACAGACTTAATAGGAAGTCAAATCATAAGAATTGTATCCATAGTCTCTATACAACACCTGTAATTCTATTTCTCAACAAAACTGCAGTGTATGTAGGTTGAGTAGTCCACCTGAATGTGCAATCAATGTGTGTCTCAGGAAAGCAGGTTCTGAATGAATCAGATGTGATAGATAGCATGCAGATTAATGGAAATGTTCAATATTTATATAACACTAAGCACAAGGAAAATAAGCTTTCAGAGTGTGAATATGGTACTATATCAATGTGTCAAAGTAATTTTATTTTATGGTATATTTGAAAATTAAGGAACAGACCCAGGTATTAACTATTAAACTTGATGATGTATCTGGAAGTTGGCAGATCGTCTGATCATCACTCTGACGGTGGTATATCTATCGAGAGATATAAAGCTGACCACCATTTACATGCCGTAATGGCATCTGTTGCTCCAGGCTCCGGCGGCCTTATTTAATATGGAGCGTCCTAGACGTGGATTTTTCTCTGTCCAAATGGTCGGCCGTTGTGCGACTAAACGTCACTAAGGACTTACAGCTTATATTTCCAGAAAATGGGTGAGATGCAAGAGACTGAGATACACTATTCAGGGAAGTCATGTCTAAATAACATCTGTTGCTCCAGGCTCCGGAGGCCTTATAAAATATGGAGATCCAAGATGTGGTGGACCATTCTCTGTCCAGATAGTTGGCTGGTCCAAATGGCCGTTGCGCGACTAAACGTCACAAGGGACTCATAATAACATCTACTGTTTCAGATCTAGGAGGATATTATATTTAAACACATAATTATTTATTCTCAATCACTTTAATAACAATAAGTTCATGACAAGAGCATTATATCAACTTACTTTACTTTAATATTACTTTTATTATAAAAGTGACACAAGTTGTGGGTACCTTAATAATTCATAGCTAATTATCAAAACCATATATAACAGAGGACAAACTTTATACTATAGATACTTAGTCACTGAGGGCACTATATAAGGGACTTACATATTGAGATCCTAGCTGAAGGCTAGTGCATTAAAATAGAAGGACCATGAAACAAGTCCGTTAAAGATTAGGAAAATCAGAAGGTACAATAAAATAAAAACTGAAGGTGAGACGATCAAGATACACTTTTGGCTGTAATGGTATTATTTAAACAGAAATTGAAATAATAAATAAATATTAGGAATTGAAAGAAATACCATATTTGATTGTTATTAAAACGGAAATTGGAAAAGATACCAGACTTGATATAGACGAGTAAAATTGAATGTGTATATGTATTATAACCTGATGGCAAGGTGCTAATGTGACAGCCTGAAAGTACACAGGACAGTGGTTACTATACATTGTAATTATAATTTTCTGGAACCAAAGCACAAGGAAATTGTGGCACACCATAATATTATTTTGTTGTACTCTCACATTGTGATGTATCAGAACATCTAATATATCAGTCAGTATTCATTTTATTTTTAGGTTCAAATGTTTGAAGGACCAATCAGTTTTGATTTTTATGTAGGCATTTTTATATCAATAATGAATTTTATTAAACCAACCACATTCAACCACTTAAATGGTCTTAATTTTGAAAGAGACATTTTTCTCTTGTCAGCAAGAAAGCAGCAGCAGCATTTGATAATAATAATGATTAAATATATTTATTTATTAAATGGTGGGCTACAGATTCAAAGAGACAACTACTTTGACAACAAAAGAAAATTTTAAAAATATATAATAATGATATATTCCAGGTATACTGGTAGAATTAAAGGTTTCAGATAAGTAAACAGTAATAAATTATTGAAAGAATTAAAAATTTCATATAAGTTAATAATTTCAAAAGAGGTTTTTTGTGAAGTAAGTTTGCTAATATATAATGGGATGATTATGTTTAATAATCTATTATTAGGTTGATACAGTATATAAACATCATAAATTATTTGAGAGGATATTTTGATATTATTATACGATACTTTGTTTTAACTTAGAGAAGAGCTTATACCATTAAATAAAGGTTTTATGATGAATAATTAAAGAAAAATCACCAGTAAAATTTTGTTAAACAATATTGATAAGAAATGTCTTATTAGGGTTATTCGGTTATTTGAAAAACTTTAATGTTTTATAGGTAAATTAAAAATTCACTTTTAATATAGATATATAAAGTTAATTTTCTTTAAGATCACATAGCCTCTGCATCCTTTGTCTGCATACATTCTCTTTCACCAGCAGTAAACAAACAGGTCTTCAATCAACGCTGTGTGTTTCGAAGTAACATAATACCGCTGTTTTACATTACAACAAAATAGTTATTATGTGTATGAAGAAACACACAGCGTTGCAGCAAGGTTCTTGCTGGTGAGTTATGAAGACTTCTATGACATCTTCTTCTATGATAGATGACAGCACGTCGCCACAGAGAATAGATGACGTACGTCACTGCAGAAGTGAAAGAGGAAAGTATATCGAAGATTATCTGGTAAGTTAAACCATTTATATATGGAATAGGCGAAATTAGGAAACTGCTTCTTCAATCAACGCTGTGTGTTTCTTCATACACATAATAACTGTTTTGTTGTAATGCAAAACAGCGATATTATAAATGGTAATAAATGGTAAGAGAAGCGGAGGGAGGCCTTGGTTAGCCTCGAAAACATAATATCGATGATACTAGAGGTCACTTAAAAATTAAAAAGGGGGACGCCCTCCCACCGGAAGGCATTTATGTCCGGGTCGATGTCAGTGGAGTAGTAGAGAAGGCGAAAGAAGTGCATATATCTATGAAACTCAATGTCTCTCCGTCGATAAATAGGAAAGTAGCTTCCAAGAAGATGTGTTTTAGTTTAAATGCTAATTCATACTGAAAATACTCTACATTTATATATTCTATATACTAAGGGGTCGAGCGAAGGTTGATATATATGTACTACAAAAGTGTGGAGCACTATTAGAGTTATTGGCGTACGTGACGGCTTGCCTCAGATCGAATGAACGTGCTTGTCTCGCCACTTAGCTTAGATAAATAGAAACTTTAAAGAAGAGTGAGATACATTACATATTTAAATAAAATAAAAAATAATTTAAAAATGCAACAAGCAAAGCCACAGGCAATAGTTTGTTGTAAAACGAGAGAAGTGGTTAATAAAGCGCTGTGTACACTAGACCTGCCTTTCTTATTACGACTAAGTAGGGTAAAGGTAATATATTAGGTCCGTTGTAATTAATGTTGTACACAGCTTGTTGATGTAAGGATAGGGACACAGAATGAAAGATTTTTTTCCAAATATTTGATCCCGATAATATTTCTCGATTCAAACGCTGACATAACTTATACAAATGCAAATAATATCCGCTATGAAATAAATAAAATCAGTACCACTATAAATCAGTACCATTCATTATTCCTACCCTAAAAGTAACCCGGACCGCCCATTGGACCTCAATATTAAATCCTGTAATATTTTTAGGTGTATATAGTACTAAAGCAGAGAAAACTGTAGCATTTTTATGGGCTGTTTTGTTAATTTTAAACTAAAATTTGAACAACTGAATAATGTAAATTTAAGTAGGTACTGTCTTGATTGGTTGAATGTTTGTAAATAATATATAACTTCACTTTTTTTTTTCAAAAATGTTACATGGCTAACACTCCAAAAAATTTCTATCTCTATTTATACATTACAGATAAACAAATTACACCTTGAACCTAGTTTATTCTGTACTCCATGTTCATAAGTTAAATTTGGGCATCGTTCAACGAAAGATACTAGGATATTTTTTTATTTTATTTATTTATTTATTTTAAAACATATTAGCAAAGTTATAAACATAACAATTTGTACGATAATAACCGCATTAGTGAAACACTGTGTCGCGGCTATTAACGCCCACCTCACAAGCGTTGCTTAATATCAAAAAATAAATTACTAATTGTTTGAAATATATATATGAAACAAAGCAAAATTACATTAAACTAGAAAAAAATAATAATAATAATAATAATTATAAAGTAACGTAAAATAAAAATATGCGTAGGTGTTTGTGTGTGTATGTGTTTATGTGTACGTGAGTGTGTGCGTGAGTATGTGTGTGTGTGTGGGTGCTTATGTATGCATTTGTAATTTAAGTCTCATATAGTTAGGATACGGATAAGATTTTCTGTGTCATCATAATTTAATGTTAAAAGCCAATTTTTCAATTCAATTTTACACCTTCGTAGGGTTAGGCGGTGGATTCTAAATTTTTCATTAACTTTATTATATAACGTTGGGCATAAATAATAGTACTGTTTATTTGAAGAGGCTAAACGTCGATGTTCAATTGGACAGACTTTATCGTCTCTGCGTTTCAAGGTTACACTATCCGGGTTGTAAAATATTTTTTTGTGTTTCCGTAAAATAGCTTGCAAGATAAACAATTGTCGAACACTCAGTACATTACAAATTGTATATAAATCTGTAGTTGGAAAGCGCCTAGGTTTGTGTGTCATTACTTTTAAAATACATCTTTGGGCTCTTTCCAATCGAAGCATCGTGCATTTCGATGTTCCACCCCATGCTGGAATGCAGTAATTCAAAATAGACTGCACAAGAGAAATATAAACAATTTTCAAGATTTTTTGAGTTGCACTAGACCTAAGTTTTCTAAAAACATACATGAGTTTCCTTAATCGGGATACTGTAGCATTTATATGTTCAGTCCACGTGAGATTCTCATCTAGGGTTACCCCGAGGTATTTTATAGTACGTGATCGACTAAGCGGGCAGCAATCGCAAAAATGACCTTGATCTGGACATTTGTGTGCAATGATCGAATACGATTCATATGGAATTTGGGATTTATGGCCAAAGGTAATAAATTTGGTTTTTTCAATATTTAGTGTCAATGTGTTACATGATAACCAATTGATTATAGTAGTTAGAGCTTTTTCACTATGCATACGTGCATCCGACCATGTGTTACCATTAACAATCAGAGCAGTATCATCTGCGTAAGTAATAATTGTACAATTTGGAATTTGTAGCTTGCACAGGTCGTTAATATATATTAGAAACAGGACAGGTCCCAGCACACTACCTTGTGGCACTCCGAAGGATATATTTTGATCGCTACTTATTATATTATTTATGGACACACACTGGGTTCTTTCACTGAGATAGCTTTTAAAAAGGTCATACACCGTTCCTCGTATACCATTTTTTTCTAATTTGGAAAGGAGAAGTGGGATAGAAACAGTGTCGAAGGCTTTTGATAAGTCTAAAAAAATACCAACAGTTTTCATTTTTTTATCAATATATTCATGTAAGGGTATGGAATGTCAATATGGGAGGATTTATGTGAATACATAACAGCGGGCGGCTTTGCAGAATTGGCTAACAGTTTCTTATACTACACAAACGTAAAAGGAGAACACACATTTTTACTATTATAGAAATAAATGTCACAAAGTATTGGTATAATGGTAAATGTATGAATTTGAAAAATAAAATTATTGAAGGTATTCCATACATATATGGAGTACTATCTTTAATAATTTCATTTTTCAAAATCATACTACATAATTTTATAGCACTTTATAAAACATAGCTACTTTAAAAATTTAAACCATCCACTCTCCGAGTAAAATGACTGTAACATACAGACGGACGAACAGACGGACACGACAAAATTATAAAGATATAGTTACGATCTCGCTACGGAATCCTAAAAATTATCAATGTTAAAATGTATAGAAATTTTCGGTTAAGACCAAATAATTAATAAAAAAAACAAATATTACTTCTTAATTGTAATTAAAATTAAGCATCATTATATATTTAATAAGCTCATAATATAAATATTGTTAAGGAAAATATTTAAGATGGACGTTTCTAATTACAAGGCAATTTACAATAAAACCCTTGACGAAAATTTACGAGCCAGTCGAGGAAAATGTGTAATTTTACTGAGATTCATTTGCATTTTAAACAATTTATTACTGTCCCATTGGAAGGGTTTACGTCGAACAGATTTTGATGTGACATTCATACATATTTTATTTTTTCAAGTATAATTTTCTTTTATCAAATAATTTTCATAAAAATTTAAGCACAAGGCATTTCCGGTGTAATAAGGAAATAAAAATCGAAAGCGAAGAACGGAACTAAATAGGCTGTTATTATTTTTAAGATATAAATAAAATATAAACTTCCTTCACTTTGCAACCACAACTGTATTTCGAAAATTATTTTTTCAACTTATACGTGAAGAAATCACAATAACAATAAAAAGTAAAGGAGAAGCATCCAGTTACGGTAATGAATCCCAAATAATAGAAGTAAGTCTCGCTAATGGACTGTAGGGAGCTTTTAGCATAAGAGGGCGAGACGCAAACAACGTACGACTTTGACCTTTAGGCCTAGCCCTTTTACCTAGATTTGCAATCTATCGGCCGTCAAAAATGTGGATGTCTTATCGAATTTATTCTGTATTAATCTACCTTAAGGTAAGGGAATCGATATATTTTTTTGAGTGTTATTATGAATATGACAATAAATACGTATAAAATGTTTTTTATCATAACTATGTAGTGGCACAATTGGGAAATGCTTAACTGTTAGAAGTTGTATAAGAAACGATATGTCAACTTTCACAGAATGGTATGAGTGCGTAAAAAGATTGGCATTAGGTTCTGCCACGCCGTCACCTGTGCAGGACAGGTTTGCAAATCCTACTTTCAGGTTACTCCGTTTCTAGAATTTAACATATTAAAAATAGTTAAAAAGTTACGCGTTTTCTTTGGGGTAAGCACTCTGCTCATAAAAAAATTGTAAAAATTTAAATATTTTGTATATTCACAATTTTATATGTACATAGGTAAGTTAATACTGACTCATAACTTACCAAGATTTAGTTGGAACTATTTTAACCGGATTAATCCCGTGTATTTGGTATTATAATATACATTTTTGGAAATCCGACGTTTACTTTGCAGTAGTCCGTGGTCTACCCGTGACTTTTTCATTTGTTTCATTTAAAATGTGTAATAATCGTGAAAATCAAAGAACTTATTAACATTTAGTTGGCTTAAAATTCAATACTATTGAATTTGAATTAATAACATACCTAGCTAAGTATCATGGGATATTTTAAAAATATTTTGGCGATCTCAAAATAAAAACAAACTAAAATGATTAGACTGATGAAAGACTGATGATGAATTTGAATTTAAACTACCTACCTATAAATGGACAAACCAATAAACCTACAGATTTAAGGTCAATAATGTGTTATAGCATATATTTTATTTTATCTTTTAGGCTGTTGGCGGTCGGGTCGTTGCTATTAAATCATTATTATCGGCGCTATCCGTAATGAAACCAATTTGATAACTTTTCAAGTCTCTTGGTCCAGCTTTATAGAATGTAATTAAATAATATATGTACTTACTATTATACAGTAAAAGTTTGTTTTGCGTTGTATATTCCATTTATCGAGGAATAGGCTAAATTATATTAGTTTAGTGCCAGTCGTGCCGGAAGTGCACAAGCGTGTGACTGTAGTTTACAGGTTGTAGGTTCAATTTCCACTCGAGAAATTTAAAAATTTAATATATTCTTTTTCTTCGCTCTGGGTACCGAGACAAAACGCGGCCTTGACTATCGCCATTCAGATACCCAATACCTCCAGATTTCGACGGAAAGTGGGGAGCGGAGTGTTTTTACACTACCTGCCTACCCTGCTACCCGGGATACAACGTGAAGCTAAAAAAATCATCAGTTTAATCTTTTGAATGTAACCCACTGTACTTTTCAAATATGGGACTATATTACGATATTTGACAAGGAAGACGACTTTAGTTCCGAACTGATGTTTTAAAATTTTTCAGACTTCATTTATTATTGTTAAAAATACTGAGATGGGCACCAGATATTAACTAAATATTCTAATAAATATACAACTCTAATTATAGTTTACATTTACGGTCTTGTAATCAGAAAGTAATTGCGCTGAACTATATGAAAAATTATTAACTAACTTTGTATAAAATTAGACCTTCGACATTTTGTTTGTTTGAATGGTATTAAAAAAATTATTTAGAAAACACATTTATTAGGATTCCAGTACTTAAAAATTAAAAAATAACAAGGTATTTCTGATTAGGTAGTCAAAAAACTTATTTTAATTGGATAAATGCTTAGGTTTATCAGTATGTCATTGTTATGATAAAATTTATATACATAAAAAATTAAATCACCTTCACGCTGTATCCCGCACACAGCAGGATAAGCAGAGGGAACGTGGTGTTAAAACACTCCATTCCCCACTTTCCGCGCATTTCTGTTATATACATTAATTAATAAACAGTCACATTAAAGTGTAATAAATGACCATAAAGCAAATATATTTTAACATTAAATACTAGCGACCTAAACGCGGCTTCGCCCGCTTCAAGTTATCTTTACACGATAGATCATTTATATAAAATCTTTACATAGATTGTAGTTCATGTGTTATAAGCTTTATTTCCGTAAAGTTTCATCTAAATCCGTTTAGTAATTTTTGCGTCAAAGTAAAACAAACATCCAATGGTATGAATTGAGCAGTAGGATAACGTATTACAATTTAAGTACAAATTAATACTTAACAAAAACTTCTTTATAATTGATCCTTATTATGAACGAAATATATTTTTATATATAATATATAAAATACAAAATTTAAAATTCTTATATTTTTGTTAAAGTATAACAACACTAAAAAAAGTACATTATGAGAATATATTTACAATATATAAGTAATAGGGATGTGTAACGGTAGATTAAAATTTATTTTATTATATTATTATCGTATTTATTTATTTGTTAACTAATTAAAACATGTTATCTTTAAGGAACTTCTCTAGCGCATGATAGAAATGCATCCATACGCCGTTTAGGTTGTGATCTTCGTCAGTGTAACTCTGAAACGAATATTATTTTATATTAACAAAGGCTAGTCTAAAGCGTGGAACAGGGGTACAAGGGGTGCCTGTAAACGCGACTGGTTGGGGTTTGATTCTCACTCGAGGAAATGAAATATTTATTAAAATTAATATTTATTTAAATTAATAATTTTCATTTCTGATGTCGAGGCAAAGTGCGGCGTTGAGTTCCAACACTCAACACGCTATGCCTCCAGAATTCGGCGGAAAATGGGGAACGGAGTGTAATGGGAAACGGGATACAGCGTGAAGCCGATTTGATTTTTATTAATAAAGAAACAGAAAGGAATGTCTACTAATATATTAAAAAATGTTATTTAGAAAAATAAACTTCATCTATGCTACGTTGTTAACCTTATCTTATCACGTCGTGATAATTTTTTTATTACAAAAATATATTCTTTATCTTCAATTCTTCTACTATGAAGTCAGTTACTTCTTGTGTAATAAATAATTTAATTCTCGATCTTAGTCTTTAAAATAATTTGACATAATTTTTATAAAAGTATTTTAAGACATTCTTTTCTCCGCTTTTCGCCTCTTATTAGGAAGAGGAAATTAAATTACTTGACCTACGAGTGGGAATCGAACTCACTATCATCGCGTTTACAGTCACGCTGCGCCATGAATTCATTATATATTTTTAATTAGTATTTAGATTATAATTGATTTTGTTACTCACCATTTGCGTAAAGTATACATCTTGCCTTTGAAGCACTCTAGATAGCAACATAGAATGTTGGTAATGCACATTATCATCTTCTGTACCGTGAACGAGGAAGAATCTCTTACTTCTAAATGCGTCGACCTGTTAAAAATGTGTTATTTTATATAAGTAATGGAAAACTGAACGGTAAGAGGGGTAGGAGGAGGAATCGGTTCAAAAACACAATATCAAAGATACTGGATGAAGGTCACGTAAAACGTATGAGGACCCCTCGGTGTACGCCCATTATGAAGAGGTTGATGACAGTGGGCGAGGCGAAAGAGAAAAAAGGTATGTAGCGATCGTGGCGTTTGGCGCTCTGTTCTCCCTAACTACCCCGCTAGGGATACAGCGTGAAGGTAAGTTAAGTTATGTAAGTACTTAAAATAATATACATGATTGTATAAAAATATAAAAAACAACGTTATAAATTATTAGATTACTTTTGGAAGGGTTAATGTTGTCCGCGTCCGTAGGCGAAGCCCATTATGGGCTTCATGACTCTAGATACCCTACACGTGACCCCTGAGCAGTGCCAAATGGACAACACTCTTTCCGGTGGTAGGCTTCGGCCGAGGCTGGTTACCACCCTACAAGCTAAATCGTGCCGCCAAACGGGATCACCGCGTTCCGGTACGCAGCTAGTAGTAGCCTAAGTGGAGGTTGGGTCTGTGCAGTTGCGTCTTGACAGTAAGCGGTTTGGAGCAGCTGATTGTTGCGGCACCGGGTGTCTGGCTCTGGAGGCTAGCGGGATCCGAAGCACGGTGCACCGCTGGCCGACCGTAGGCAGTTGGGGGCCCAAGTAGCGGGAAAGCCACCCGTGAAAGGCTGCCCCGCCACCTGACGAAAAATCCCGGGTTGTTCCACCTTGCCGGTTGGCGACCGGATGGGAGGACCAGGTGAACATCCCCGGGGGGGTTCGGGCGTCCCCGCGGTCTCCAAGCCAGCCTCTTCTGTTTGTGGTCGCAATCAGCTCACTCCTCTGGCTAAACGAGTCAAGATGCCTCGCACAACTGCCTTCCTCCTGCCTATTCACTTCTTCCCTCTTCTTAAATTAAAAAATATGAAGCACAAAAACAGAAACAAGGTTAAACAGCGGTTGCACGTCCTCCCATTGAAAGTGCACCTCACCAATATTCGAGGCTTGCACTCAAATATCAAGGCCGTCCACTACCACCTTGAGACCGAAAGACCGCATCTTCTATTCCTAACTGAGACGCAGATCAAATGTCCAGCTGACGCTTCGTACCTCAACTACCCTGGCTACTCCTTGGAACATAGGTTCGAACAACGAGCAGGGGTCTGCGTGTACGTTCGCGATGACATCTGCATCAAGCGTCTCAAAAACCTTGAGACACCAGGTTTTTCTATACTTTGGGTACTGGTCGATACTGGAGCTACACAAAATGTGTATGCTGGTGTCTACCGCTCGCACAGCGGAGACTCGGAGACAACTAGGCTCTTTGGTCATCTCAGCGAAGCCGCTGATGAGGCTCAGCAGAGGTACCCAGCCGCACAGTTATTCGTTTTGGGAGACTTCAATGCTCACCACAAAGAGTGGCTATTCCCATACCAGACGACTGACCACGCTGGACGAGAGGCGCGCAAATTTTCATTATCTCTAAATCTCTCCCAACTGGTCAATTGTGCGAC